>JAQSUU010000347.1:2895000-3080000 GCA_038087645.1 Saccharum hybrid cultivar R570 | reverse complement strand
CCTCGATCAGCTTTACATGGATTAGTGACATAGTCACGCGTGCACACGCACAAGAGCATGCCACCATTTTTATGCATGTACTACGCTATTGGTTGATAATCAGCAAAAAGTGGTCACGCGAAGGATAATGGCAGTTACTCACAAAAGGCTAGCTATAGATCATGAACATATGCGATCACCCCCTTATAAAGTATTCAAGTTGATCATTTTGTAACAATTTTGCCTTATGTCACTTTATCTTAAGAAATACTGCCTTTTTTGTTTTATTTTAATGAAGCATGCACCTGCAAACAAAATGAACCAAACTTAAGATTATGAATAATGAGATAGTTCATCACAAGCATTACATCACATCACCGGATGTATTGACACCACTAATGTAATGTACTACCTAAGTGCGTAACCATCCAAATAAATGATTTCATGCTGTTCGTATTAATACAGCTAGTAGTTCAAGTTCCCAGTTTTGCTTTGTATTCTGTTAGCATGATCTTATAAAGATGATGAGAAGAAACAAGAGGAGATGCTCTAGAGACAAGAGGTGTTGGCATTGCTTTGGAGATAGATTTGGTTCAGTGGATGTGTGGGGATACACCTCCTCTCTTCCCATCCCTTTCATGACCGCCTTTCCTCTTTTAGTTACCCTTCAACAAGTACAAGCACAATGATGCATGAATGCTTATTACCAACTTGGAAAAATATATGATTTGGCAAGTGCACGCTTGACTAACTAACTACCCTATATTTGCCTTTTAGGCTGGCAGCTAGAATGCTTGATCCCACATAGATGTCCATATAAAACTTGTATAAAATCATATCTGAAAAGGTAGCTAATATAATGATCATCACTAATCCCAGCTTAGCTATGTCTATGATATAAACAAAACTAAAGGAAGGGACAAACGATAGTGTGTCACGCCTTCAATAATAAATATTTAACGATGATAAGTAAAGAAATTCCTTGACCCCACCCTTGCATCGAGGGAAGGTTATGCTTGCATGGGACACTGTTCTCAGATTAGTGGGGTTCTATATGAAGTGAATGGATTGAAACCAAATTATGAGAAAAATACACAGATTCATCAGAACATTTACCACTGTTTACAGTGGATATCAACCAGTAGTTTGTCCTAGCTAAAAAGAATTACGTGGAAAGCATGTAGTTCAAATATGGGAATTTTTTTCTTCTCTTCAGTATCTTTTGTCCCTATTAATTGGATTATTATGTAACTAAAAACTAGCACATTGTAGAATATAAATTAGGGAGCATAATAATGTTAGACGAAGTGATGGCTGGTAAATTCTACTCCGATCCCTCATTCGAAATGTAAGTCATATTTAGGACATTGATAGATCTGCATTGTGACACTTTGACTTGATTTTTTTTTTGTAAAAGTGTACTATTTTAGAAAGAGATTTATATAGTATAAAACTATTTTTTTATCAAAGTGCACGTACATGTCTCTGTTTTTACATACCGAAGAAAGGTCACAAACGGACCTAGCAACAGTAAGAGGGCTAATTCGACTCCGTCTGATCATATGAGACTACGAGAGACAATATGTTCTAGTATGTGTACTGCCTTAGTGATGGATATATATAGATGAATAATATGTAGAAACATTTTTTTCAGTTTGATGTCCTAAGAACAAAAAAAATTGAAGTAGAAACAGATGAAAAGTGAACAAAAAATACTCGTACCTTATGAAGAAATAGTTAAAAAAACTATTATAAATAAAATTTCAAGTATTTTGAACTAGATACACTGATCAAATCAAACTATCTCAGTTGACTGATCCTTGCCTTTTCAATTTAAAAAAATAATAATTTAGTAACAAAAATTACACAAACAACCCTATCTTTGTATGTTGCAGACAATAATATGCTGTAGCTATGTTATAGAGTGTCACTGACTATTTCTGGTACAATAAGTTTACAGAAAGGCAAATAAGTATCAAATGACTATAAGGATACCTAACTGATAATAACACCATATATTATGGTATTGGGAAAGTAGTTGAGCACAATAAAAGCTAGTGTACCATACCACAATAAGTGAATTAACTTCCGTACAAATCTTAGTGCTTCAGTGCTGCTGCATAAATAAATTAGGACACCATTCCTGAAAAGCATAGACAGATTTGGAAGAATGGGACAAGTGAAATGGAAGTCCTATATTGAATTTAATTTCTTTTCAAAGCAACTTTTCTCACTAAAATGTCAATGCGTTAGTATTATATATGCGATCCCCAATGCTAATTCTCACTTTCTGTTCGTGTGCAACAGAGACGTTCTTATTCTGTTCCTAGTGCGGTCAAAATTAAGAAGCTAAAAAAATTCTAGGTGACTTGACTAAAAGATTTTTCTTTTTGAAATGCTAGATTAATAATAGGACTAGATCTTGTCTAACATAAGATTATGTTAATCTATCAATCTATACTCCCTTATCTACTTCAAGTGATGATAATGTGTGATCTGATTGGATCCAAGTGCTAATATAATTTAATTGTAGTATCTTGTTATTTTTCAAAAAAAAATTGCTGCTTACTATAGTTCGTCACTTTACTATGCTATATGCTATCTCTATTGGGAGCTATATTCGTCCACAACATACAGCATTTCTTGGTTTTACTACTGAATATTCCCATGTCAAGGAGAAATTAAACAGACTGTAATTTAAAGATTAAAAAGATAGCGTATTCTTATTTTTTTCTTTTTCTTTTTCTTTTTCTTTTTCGAATGGGAAGGGACTCTATTCAATTGAGAGTACAACAGTTACATGTCTGTTTATATCCAAGTCACTGGAGAGCAAGAAAGATACATTAGAGTAATGACATTCTTCACCTCCAATCTGTGATCTCGATGATTACGTGATTTAATCAAGAGCCCCATAATAATGATATTCTTCACCTCGAAACTATGATGTCGATGATTACGTGATTTTAGTATGTCAGGACTTAGCGATGCCAACTGAAGGGACATGATGCCTAAGAGGGGGCGGGGATTGAATTAGTCTTTCTAAAACTTCTATTCTAAATTTGGCCTCAAATATGTATACTATAAAAATATATTTTATGACTAATCTAATGATACTTATTTGATATAATAAATATTATCTTTATTATGGGAAGCATTTTCAAAGACAATCATTTTCTCAAACTATACCTCCCTATCACTGTACAACACACTCTTTTGTCAATACACATAGGATACTATCATTTTATATATTCGTAATCTTGTATTGAATATATTAGCTACTAAATGAACTCAAATAAAAAAATATCAACTCTTGTCAGACACTACAACTCTGCACTACACAGTCTTTTGTTAATATACATAGGATACTATCATTTTATATCAATATTGCGTAATATTGTATTGAATATTTTAGCTACTAAATAAACTCAAATGAAAAAAGTTTCAACTATAAAGTTTTTAATCTTGTCAAGCACTGCAACTTTGGTATAGGATATGTCTCCATCCAAGATTGTTTGGAAATTTCAAAAATATAAATATGTGAACATAAAATATATATTTGAGACTCTAAACAACTCTAAATAAAAACTTATTAAAAAACAAACTTGTAGATCAGGTCGTCCATTACAACTATGGTATTAACCATGTGAAGATTCAAGATTGCTTGGAAATTTCTAATTTTACATTTCAAATTCTAAGAACTTAAAACACATATATGGGACTCTAAACAACTTCAAATAAAAACTTTTCAGCCACAAAAGTTGTAGATTATATTGAGAACTACAGATTTGGTATACCTGGGATTATTTGAAAATTTTAAATTTTGGGATAAACAATATGAAATAAAAAACTTCTCAAAACTACAAAATTCTAAACCGCATCAAGAACTATAATTTTGATATAAAATTCATCTTTTCATATGAAAAAATTATTAATCTTTTTTTTGATGAAACTATGTCCAGAAGCAAACCTATTAGGATGACCATCTTTTTTAATCAATGTTTAGAGGTGAACGTTTAAAATGCCTGACATAAACGAACACATTAGGACATCTGTCTCTATTAATAGTCGATTAAGAGAGACGGCCACCTTAGGATGTCCGCCTCTGAAAATGATTAAAAGAGGCCGGCGTTTGTTGGTGGGCTGACCATTAACAGGGACGGTCCCTAGAGGTGCCTGCCTCTGTTAATCAGCGAGGCTGTCTCCTAAAATCATTTTTTCCGATAGTGTTAGTATCTTTTTATATAAATTTGGTGAAACTTCAAATTGGTTAACTTAGCACTATTGTAAAATTCCATCGTCCTTCTTAGTACGGATGGAGTATATCTATTAGGTATAAACAAATTACAAATTTATATGGAACATTGCCTAAATGGGCCCTTAAATTACTAACCACAAAGGCTGAAATTGTGAATCCATATAGGATCTTTTTCTATCAACTACTCCTATTGCTCAGCTCAGCACCCAGGAGGCGCCTAAAGCTGTGGGTGAGATTTGAGGTGTCTTATCCGGCGTCATCCATGTATGATTGCCGGCCTTACATAAGGGGAGGCACGCGGACAAGTGCAATGGAGGCTCCGAGGAGGAGCAAGCGACCGGAGGAGAGAGAGAGAGAGCTCACACCTTCTGTCGAGTGACGCCGGACTAGTGAAGAAAAATGGGAAAACCATTGAATGCATATGGACGTTTGAGATTGATCGCCTGAGATGAGTTCTAATAAAATCCACACTAGTCCAAATCCATGGATCATTGTTGGATCTAAACCTGACATCACTGCCAAATCCGATAGAGGGCAATGCACTGCCGGGTGTATTCATTCACCGAGGATTATGCTCCCCCTAGCAGTGATAACATGAGTATCACTATCGGGTTGATACCATACTCGGCAGTGATTTGGTGATTGTCATTACAAGGTTAGACCAGTACCTGACACTGAGTATATTGTACTCATCGATGGTCTGGTGGCTTCAACCCAGCTAGTAGTCTTTATTTTCCAATTATTTGTTGATATATTTTATCATTACATTTAAATAGAGGTTACTGTGTAAGATTTATATATGAAATAATATTAAAATGCATGACATATATATCATTACCATCAAGATTATACTTTACTTACTTGGCATGAGTCGATTGATAATGTATATGTTACAATAAATCACCTGATATATATATAAATACAGAAGCTGTTTTTTTATAAATATTTAGCTGTTTTTTTTTAATTTGTGCTCATGTGCAGACCACTAATACTACAGGAGTCAACTATACAAGACAAAATATTCAAATATTCCTGAGTGTGTTGAGTGTGCGTGTGTATTGTGAGCGTGTGCATCTATATCTATACTTCTGTAATTCGCAAAAAAAAAATATTGCTGGTTTTTCATTAATATTTGCTTGTCTCGCTCATAAGACGGGCATACACGACAAAAACCCCAAAGACCAGCCTGATAGGTGAGGGCTGCCCCCGTCTTATATGTTGTGCTCCTCCACCATTAATTTCTAATGTGGGACTAAACCTAATAAAAAAACTGAACGACTCGATTGTACACACTCAATTGCACGCACAACAATGTTTGCCACGACCAAATTTAAGAAAAACAAAAATAAGCATCATTTCACAGAATGTACAATAACAGAAATTGGTGGCAAAAAAGACAAGTGAAAAGTTACAGCAGGCGCTAACTCGTGCAAATGCATTGCTCGAATATACATGCAACACATTCATCTGTATCAAGGGCTATATATCTGGTTGGCCATATATGATCATATATCCACTCTTCCGTCACCGTCAGCTTCTCCTCCTAGGATTTCCAACGCACGATTCTCGAAGCAATAATCACGCTGATCTCTATAGATTTACTACTTACTACTTGCGATTCCCATGCATGTTCCGACGTACTACTAATTATGCTCGCCATTCCCCTCGCTCTCTATCACTCCCTTTCTCCTTCTGGACGATCTCGGCCAATGCCATCGCACCAAGTAATGGTGTCGTTAATGGCTATTCGTGTGAATGTATTGCAGCTGCCAACGCCGATTAATGAGCTTCGTTCGTTATCCTGCGACGGCCGCTGCCGGCGCGGGTGCGAACACGGGCACTACTTCGGCCGCCGCCGGTAGATCATTGGCGGCGGCGGCGGCGGTGTTGTCATCGTTGCGTAGGAAGGAGCGCACCGCGTCGATGCACGGCGCGGCGACGAGCCGCTGCCAGGCCTCGTCGGCCGCGTCGCCGCGCCTCCGGAACACCTCGGTGGCGTCCACGCGCCGGACGCACCCCCACAGCTTGGCCAGCCGCTGGATCTTGGCGCGCTGCCGGCACGAGAGCCGGCGTGTGTTGGACTTGATGTCCTCGATTGCTGCGGCCAGCAGCCGGGCGCGCTCGCCGTCGCCGTCCTCGTCTCCCGACGACCACCGCAGGTACGCGTCGAGCTCCGGCGCGCCAATGGCGCGCCAGACGCCACGGGAGTAGTCGGTGCGGCGCGGGTCGAACGCCGCCGCGACCTCGTCCACCAGGCCGCGGGCGCACATCTCGTCGACGCGCCGGGCCACGTAGCCGTCCAGCACGGCGTGCTGCACGTCCACCCACAGGAAGCAGCAGTCGTAGCGGTCCCGGAACGCGCGGCGGTCGCCGTCCACGAGCTCCTCCACGTACGAGTTGGAGCCGCCCGCGATGATGGGGAGGCAGCCCCGCGCGGTGATCGCGCACGCGGCGCGGGACGCCTCGCGCCGGAAGTCCGCGGCCGTGAACTCCTCGTCGGGGCGCGCCACACCGAGCAGGTGGTGCGGCACGCCGGCGCGCTCCGCATCGGTCACCTTGTTCGTCGTCACCTCCAGGCCGGCGTGCAGCTGGATCTTGTCGGAGTTGATGACCTCACCGCCGAACTGCAGCGCGAGGTCCACCGCGAGGCGCGACTTGCCGGTCCCCGTGGCGCCCATCACCACCACGGCCTTGTGCTTATTCGCTCCGACGTGCCTATTGCTGGCACTACTGACCAGCGGTGGTGGTGGCAGCGCCGGTGGCAGGGGGAGCGCCATGCCTCGTTCCAGCTGCCTAAGGTCGATGGACGGCGACTGCGGCGGTGCTACTAGCTGCCTTATTGGGAGGGTGGTGGTGGCGGCGGCAGCGGACACCGCGGCGGCCGTGGGCGCCAAGTAGAGTGACATGGTTCTTGTCGCTGTCGTTTAAGTTGCTTGTTAACTATACTTAACTAGTTGTTGCTTGGGTCAAGAAAATGGAAGTCTTTGAGATCTTCTGGTAGGTAGTTTGTGAGTTGGCTGCTGATCGATGGATGTGTTGGGTGGCTATTTATATTGTGCTGGCTAAACAAGTGGGACAAAAGGATCCTCCCCACTGCAATACAAAATGAGAAATGCATTCCTTTGGGGCTAGATTGGAATGAAAACAAATGTATGAGATAAAGATTCAGATCCCATGCCCATTGATGGAGTCTGAATGGTACGTACGCTAGCTTTATATAGCAATTTAATTTGGGCCTTGTTTAATTTGAAGCTCTCTGGAATTTCAGAGGAATTTCATATATAGCAGTTTCATTCCTGTAGGATTTGAGGAAAAAGAAATCTCCCATTTTGAAGTTCTACGATCTCATCGACGATCTTATGTATTTAATTGATGAGGGCTAACAGGAATTTGGATTCCAGAATGCTCATAGCCGTTGTGAAAGTGGGGCTGGATAAAATGGTGCTTCTTTTAGTTCTTATATGCGGCGATCGAAATGGTGGTGAGGCTAATGCATGAAAGAGAAGGGTATTTCGGTATCAGAATTACTCTGCAGTCGCCTGAAATCTTGCTTTTCCATCAATCACCCGCCTCGACATGCTCTTACTCCCACGGGCCGCGTCCGTGTGCCCGTGCCGGAGACGAAGAAGATGATGGCGGCGGTGGCGCCCTCTCTCTCCGACTCTCCTTCTCTTCTTCCCCAACTCCGGCAGGCTTAAAAGAGCAAGGCTCGGGGGAGGTAAGCCGGCCAGACAGTAGGGACAGCGAGAGTGCAGGTTAGGGTCCTGGCGGCAGCGGAGGCGGCTAGGCCTAGTCGGGGTGGGAGCATCTATGGCTAGAGCTCGCTGTAGAAGGAGGGGGAGGGGAAGAAGACGGCAGCCGCGGACGGCGGTGGGGGTGAGGAAGAGGAGGAGGGCGGAGGAAGAAGAGGGACGGGAGGGAGGTTGAAGATGACTCCTAAGCCATAGGATAGGATTAGGATCCAACAGCTGCCATCGTCGCCTGATGGAAAAGCAAAACTACAGTCACCTGCCGTGGAGACGCATCCCTTTGGAAATAGGAGGACAAAAGGAGAAGTAAGCAGAGAACAAATTTTGAAGGTACTACACTACAACAACCTTTTGTTTTTGTTTTCATGTTTTAAATTTGAGAACTTTTATAATGGTTGAGAAAGTACCTGGGTACCTTTAGGTTCTTTCATCTTTTTCTATTTTCTAAGTAATTAACTGAGAAATAAATTATAGAGGGTATTTTAGTAAATGAGGTTGTGCACTTCCTAAAACCTATGATGCATGGATTCGTGGGGTTGGTAGTGTTTCCCGTATACGCGCATGATACGCCTTCGATATGAGAAGCGTGTCAAGGCAGGCTGCCCCGTGCCCATACGGCCCAACCGCCGCCCGCCCGCACAAGCTCCGATGCAGCACGGATGAGTACCCACCGGGTGCCCGGCCACGCGCTCCACCATGTTGACAAGCAACGCACCTCCTTCTCCACGCCCGTGAAGAAGATCCGCCAATCACTATCTAGTTTTGTTCTTCAGTTCCTGAGATTTTGGTTGATTTTCCTTCTTCTCTCTCATGACCTAGGGCTTGTTTGGTTCCTGAAATATTTTACGAAATGCTACTGTAACACTTTTCGTTGTTATTTAATAATTAGTGTTCAATCATGACCTAATTAGGCTTAAAAGATTTGTCTCGTGAATTTCGTCTAAACTGTGTAATTAATTTTATTTTTTATCTATATTTAATGCTCTATGCATGTGTTAAAGATTCGATGTGATTGGGCATCTACTATTTTTTCACAAAATATTTTGGAACTAAACAAGCCCCCAGTGTTGTCTGTTCCCATGACTCTTCCCAGACGCGAGTGGATGGCATCATGGCATGACCCAACGAAGTCAAGTAGTACTAGTGCCACCGGGCTAGTCAGAGCATCTCCAAGAATTTGTCAAAATTCATTTGGCAAATATTGTGATTTGGCAACTCGCTAAAATATATGGCAAGTGAAAAAATAGACTCTCTCCAAGAGTTTACCATTTGGACTTGGTAAAATAAGAAGAGGCCCGCTAAGCGAACGAAGAGCCCCGTTAAGAAACGAAGAGCCCTGCTAAGAAACGAAGAGCCCCGCTTAAATTTGCACGTGAAGCCGGATGCGCGCTCGCGCTCAGCGCGCAAATATGCGCGTGGAGGGGGAGATTTGCCAAGTTGGATGACAAACTGTTAAGCACAATTTTTTCTGTTTTGCCAAAAATAGATAGATGCCAAGTTGATTTGGCAAACTCTTAGAGATGCTCTTAGTACTTTATTTGCCCCAGGGCTCTTACATTACTTCTATGTTTTCATGAGTTATTTATGATCTTTATCACTTAGGAGATTAGTGAACAGAGATGCTCGGCTTTCTTTTCACTGATTGGAAAACTGGAAAAGAATAAAACACCAATATTGCAGACAATTTCAATGCTCTTTTTTGCTGCTACTATCGTTTCCAGAACTCTGATATGCATTATGCCCTTGAATGAGTACTAAAATAACTGATTTGCCCTTATTCGAAAATAAAATAAAAAATAAAAAATAGATCTTGCCCCACATATTTTGGTACTGGTCCCACCTAATTTGGTACTATCCCCACCTATTTGGTACCTCTAGGTACTTTCAGTTAGGTACCTCTATTTTTTCACCGTCCGATCTCTCCCAATCAATGGCCTATGTTTTTCCCAACCATTATAAAGTTTCTCTTTAAATTTATACTCCTACCAAGTACAGGCAACTATATATACATCAAACTGGTCAATTTGAATGAAGCATAATTGTGAGATACTAATAACTTGGTAAAACTCAACACATGATACTGATCTCCTACAACTACAAAGGTTTCACTGAACCATTTAAGTGAAGGATATGTATAGTAGTACCTTTGCTTTAAGCGAGCGCGTGAGACATTTTTGTGTGTTGTATTTCCAGACTTGATCCAGACACTCAGGATCAGGATGATCTAAAGTCTAAACAATCCTCGTGAGCAGAAAGATTCAACCATAGATTAGGCGAATGCAAGAAAAAGGTGCAGGTCAACACAAAGGACTGCTGAGCTGAGCTGTATGTAACAACAAAATCTGCCGTTACAAAATATTGCCTTGGTATCTGAAATTATTGTCAAATCATGGAAGATACACACAGATTTTGTAGTACGTATCTTACACAGATACAAATGACACAATATTGTGTGTGTGTGTGGTGGTGGGGGGGGGGGGGGGGGGGGGGGGGGGGGGGGGGCGGTGGCGCGCGGGGTGTGGTGTGGCGGGGAGAGAGAGTTGCATTTGGATAGGCAGATCGTGCAGCGCATGAAGCATGCGCAGTGGGAACGAGCAAGCCACAGACTAGATTTAAGGCAAACGTGCTGCGGAATGCAATTATGCGGATCTCACATGGCATGCAGGGCTATTTTCTTTGGGATCCCCAAACGTATACGCGGTTACAAGACTCGTTCTTTGGGGCTGTTTAGTTCCCGAAAAATTTTGGAAAACACTACTATAGCAATTTCGTTGTTATTTGACAAATATTATCCAATCGTGGACTAACTAGGATTAAAAGATTCGTCTCGTGAATTTCGTCTAAACTGTTTAATTAGTTTTATTTTTTATCTATATTTAATGCTTCATATATGTGTTCAAAGATTCGATGTGACGGGGAATCTAAAAAATTTTGCAAAATTTTTAGGTAACTAAACATGGCCTTTGTCCACACCAACCCAACATATATATACTCAGGCTAGCAGCCCGTATAATTAAGTTAGCATCTCCAAGAGATATGCTATCTTGGTCATTTAGGCTATATTTGGTATTTTTCATCAAAATTTGATGTCCAACAGATGTGCTATCTTGTTTGCTAAAATACCAACCTGGTCATCCTGTGTTTCTCGCTAGGTAAAAATAGCATGCCGTGAAGGCTTGCTATCTGCATGGTGGTGTACAAAGCAAATGGCAGGAGTACACAAAATGGGGAAGCGAACCAATCTTAGCTTGACATGTCAACACTAAAAAATAGATAACGAGAAATTTAGAAAGACTGTTGTATTACTCTACTCTTTTAGAGGATGTTCTATTTTTAGAGAATGGCTAAATCATGGATTTTAGACTTTTATTTTACACAATCTCTTGGAGTTGCTCTTATGGACAAAGTTAGGATACAAAATTACAAATGATTTTTCTACTAACAATATACTTGGTTTAATTAAGACCTCTGGTCATCTGTATCATCTCTTCATGAGGCTATTAGTGTTGATTGTCGAAATCTGATCGGGAGAGTTAAAGATGGAACCAGAAAAGCAAATGCAATATTGGAAAGGGACAAATTTGGACCGAACTAGCAAAGATTAGACAAAACCGGCCGAGGCCGGTTTAGGGCCTTCATTCCTCGGCCACTAAAAGTAAAAAACCGGTCTAGGTTGATTTCTAAACCGTCCTAGGCTGGTTTGTTCAGAGAAGCCTGCATGCATATTGAAACCGGCTTAGACCGGTTTTGGGACCGGCCTAAGTTGGTTTTGGCAGCCCGAGCCAATTTGAGGTTTTCTAGTTAGAAGCTCCTCCGATCTCGTGGGAAACTTATAGATTGTGTGTAGAATAGGTTTTCTACTAGGATAAAACCACCTCCTCCATTTATATATGAGAGGATAAAGGATGATTGAGAAATCCATATACACAATCGATAAAAAACCTGTCTACCCTCCCCTCTACTTCTCCAATCCGCTATTGTTGTTTGTTATTTGTCGCCGCTGCTGATGGTTGTTGGTCCAATGACGACGAAGCTCTCTAAAGCACTCAGGCTGACTAGGGCGGTCCATAGTCGTGGCAATGCCCCGATGGGGTCCCTCCAAGGCATGTGGGGTTTTGGGTTTCAAGAGACCTCGTTGGCATGCATGTCTTGCGTATCGCGCTCCCGACGAGACTTCTCTCTAACGATGTGTCTTACGTATCGCAGCTGGAGGCACAAGAGTGAAGTATTCATGTGTGAACACACTATTAGGCAACAACTGACTTGAAAGTCAGCTAGGTTGAATTGGCTCGCCTCAATCAGAGTGTTCTACCTCTTCGTTGGTGTGTGACCTAAGCGTCAACAATTAGCAATGAGCTAGGGTGGCATGGTGTTGTTACATCGACATCAACCCTACATATATTTCTTGCCATTTCCCACTTTCTACATTACACGTAGTTGCCCATGACTATTCCTGTCCACCTATTCCTTTTGCATATTCCCTTCCTTCTAAAGCATGCAGATGCCAGTTCCAAAGTGGTTCAGGAGGATGGCCACAGCAGATAAACACTGCATTTTTCAGACAAAGGATGTTTATGTTTATATAGATAGAAACAAGACAATTACATCGAGGTGATATAAACCATATCTATCACTACACAAAAAAAATCTGAAATTCCCATTCCACTCAACAATAGTTTCTCTAACATGAAATCCGTGGGAGCGGGGCTCACTGAAGTCACAAGAATTTTTGTGGGGGCTGGGGGCAAGGCAACTGGGATCATGGAAAACAGTTGTGGCAAAGACAGGCGTAGGTTAGCCGCGCGCACCAGGAGAAAGTTGCAGCTTTTGTGTTGTGTACCTCGGCCCACAAGGCACTTCTGACCTTGATCTATATTATGTATATTTATAATTTATCTTTATTTAATTTAATACTGGCAATGGGATTACGAACAGCTAAGTTCTACAGTTGGCGCCAACAGACACGCATACACTTACAAAGGCACACGGTTTAAAATATGCACAGTGCAAAACTAAAGTGTACTAGTCCTAGAAGCATCGCCACACAAAAACACTACTAGGTCGTACGTACGTGTGCGTGCCTACATTTGCTTTTGTTTCCTTGTGTACTAGTTGTGTTGGTGCCATGTTGCTACAGCCCACAGCCTTCCAATCTGCACTTTAGTAAGTATACATATAGATGTGGAAGATGCATGCGTTGGCCTCTCTTTAGAAATATTCAGGAATAATGTGGCAGAAAGTATGAATGCTCCAAGATGTAAACGATGGGCTGGTACCAATACAACGAAGGGCCATTTGCTCTGCCTCTGATACTCATCATTGTGTCTCCTAGTACTAGATTGCGCTTAACATGCGAGATTCCCTAATGAGCATGTTATGTCATGCATAGCGTTGATGAATAGTGCGTGTTATATTTGGTCTGCAAACACTAGTGAGTAGTGACAAAAACTTAGAGCCTCTGTGATATACATGGCTAGTTACTGGGGTTTGGCTAAAAAATTGTCTGAATTAGCTTTGGTTGGCTAGTTAGTGGCTAACAGTTGAAGACTTAACTAAAGAATTAGCCACATATTAGCCCTCCCGTTTGGACGCATTAGAGCTAATTTTAGCTAGCTAGCAATTAATCCTCGTATTAAACAAGCCCTTAATCAAGAATTAAATATGCTTATTATGACCTTCAAATATCTGTGTGCTTCGTGGAAACCACACTACTACTTCACAGTCACTTGAACCGATTATCGTAGGTCATAAACACTACCTTCCAGCAACAGGAGCTTTTTTTTTTTTGCAGAGGCGGCTCAATTTCAGCTCCTTCTAGAAATACCTTTATAAAGGTAGTTCTATTTTCAGCCATCTCTAAAAATTAATTTTTAAAGACGGCTCTATATCTAATCGCCTTTGCAAATGCCCCTATTTGTAGATGAGGCTCAATTTCCAACCGCCTCTAAAAATAGGAGGTGCATAGGAAAATTTGAATTTTTCAAACGACTTCGGATGGACAAATGACCAAAACAAAGTTGTAGATCTCAAAAAATTATGCGACCATGTAGTTGACAACTTTTTTGTTTGAAATCATCTATGCATAGAAAATTACGTTTGAATTTCTCACATTTGAAATCCAAATTTCAAATTATATCAGATGGAGAAATGACCAAAACCAAAGTAGTAGATCTCAAAAAGTTATACAACTTTATAGTTGAGAACGAACTTTCTCATTTGAATTTATTTAGGGTATCAAATACTCATTTCAAAACCAGATGAAAATAAAATGTGGAGGATGAATATCTCACATGGTCATAATTGTCTTATGGGTGGAGAGGCTAGGGAAGCAACTGAAAAGGAGAATAAGCATGTTTTTCAAACACCCAATCATTTCCACATAATTGTATGGATTAAGAATTACTGGTGCTTTATGATTTTCTCTTATACACATGTCATAAAAATATATACAATGGGAAACATAAATTAATTAAACCATTGAGTCATGCATGCTTATATACCAATTTATTTTCCATCTCACATTTTAACCGATTTTGTTATCAATTTCATACCACTTCCTTTCTAATTGATATATAATTTCAATACCAAATAGATGCCTTATATGTGTTCCAAATAATGCTAAAAAGGAAACTAAAATGGCTTCCCCGCGTACTGTGCATAAAAATTTTAGCCATCCCGCCCACCTATTACTGCAAAATTAGCCCTGCTTGCTACTGTTTTGGATACGAAAAGTCATGTCTGCCCTTACCAGCTGTGCAACTGCCTCTTTCCATGTGAGGTCAATTTTGTAGTTGCAGTCAGCCTGCCACACATATATATACAAAGCTAACCCTAGGAATCAATCCCCCACTTCCCAAATCTCCACAGCCGCCGGGGAAGCACACGCTTTCCCTCCCTCTCTTTGTCGCCAACCCTTTTCTCCCTCCCATGAGCAAGACGATGCCACCGGGGAAGAAAACACGAGCAAGTCCAAAGGACATCCCAAGTACTTCTCAGCTCATCGGCCTTAGGGTTTAGGATAACGAGGGAGCATGCTGCCGTGGGATTTGGATGTATGGATCAGGCTATTTGGTGAATGATAGAGTGAGAGGAAGCCGTGGATTCATTGTCAGTGATGGGGTGGGGGTCGGGTTGGGGGTGCAAGGCTCAAGCTCATAGTGGTAGCATTTGAGCATGATAGGAGATGGGGCCAATATGATCTAAAATCAGGGAGAGGGGCAAATTATTATTTCATTGTAGCAATTAGCTTAGTGAAATTAAGTCCTTCATTGAATTTTTTTATCTTAGGTGGGTGGGGGAGGGGCACGGGCGATCATGGCCTTCTCTAAGCTCTGCCACTGCAAGCTCAAGTTAGGAGAGGGTAACTGCAAGAAGGGAGATGAGGGCCTGCACGCTACAATCTCGCCCTTTTTGCAGTATGTGCTTGGATGTTAGGAAAGAATTCTGGTCTATGTACACTATAGGTTGGTAACAAATTTCATATCCCCTGAATATACTTGCAATGTAAGTGCAGAAGCACTAGTAATTGACTATGGCAAGTAGAGGGCTTTGAGTATCATGAGGATCAATTAAAGGATGGCACAACTGAATGTGTCTGTAACACAATTCACATCCAATGAAGAAACCTATTGCAAATAGTAAGGATGATCTCTAGCAAAGTCACAGCAATAAACTTGAGGTACCAACTCTCTTGTACTAAACAATATGATTGCCACATATGAATAATATCTGTAAGTACCCAATTTTGTACTTGACTTTGGCATGTCTTTGATTGGTCTATGAGGCTTCGGTACTTGGGAGGAGATATTGGCAACAATACATTACCACCTATTAATCATGTCAATGTTGGGAGAGGAAGATCATGCAAGAGAGCACTGGCACCTGAGGATTCAGAAGAAACAATAAGATGCATTATGAAAAGGGCTGTAAGTGAAAAGCAAGTGGCCAAGCCACGAAGGTTGGACTCGTACCTCATTCATCTACAAACTAGAATCAAGAAGAGATAAATATTACTGAACAACTAACTACTATTTTTTATAGTCGATATATGTGGTATGCTTCATTCGTATTAAGTGCAGGGTTCATTGAAAAATACACTTATGTTTCACAATGTATTTTTAGGCAACCTCATTGCAAGTATAGGAGTGGAGCAAATGGGATTGAACAATACTGAACAAGGCAAGTGACTTTGATTGTTGTTTTTATTGTCAATATGTGTGGTATGCTTCTTTGGTATTAAGTGCAAGGTACATTTTTTTACACATGTTTAAAAATGTATTTTGTTAGGCAGCCTCACTACAAGTACAAAAGTGGAGATAATGGGATTGAACACAACTGAACAAGGCAAGTGACTTCCATTGTTGCATTTATTGTCAATATATGCGGTATGCTTCATTCATATTAAGTGCATGATTCATTTTTTTGACACTTATGTTTCTAAATGTTTTTTGTTAGGAACCCTCACTGGCACAAAGAAGTGGAGCCAAGGTGAATAAGCATGGGCAGGGAACTTGATACCATAAGCAGAGGTTTAAGGGCTAAGGTACCAATCCATGTCAAGGAGGGCAAAAGAAGGCCAGAAGCACCTATGCAAGCCGCAAAGCTGGCTTCAGAGGGTGGGATCATAATCAGGCAGCATATACCAATATATACATTTGGCAAGAGTACAGAGAAGGATATTGAACAATTTAAGAACTACATATACGCAGAATAAAGGAGAGATGACTTTGGCTTTAGGAGTGGGCTAAACATAGGATGGGCCCACGAGATAACCGTCGGTAGAGTCCCTCCGCAGTGATATATAAGAGATGTGATAATTATTATCACTGCTGGTTCATGTGACCAACTAGCATTGACTAGGGTGTCGAGAAATCCTAAAATAGGACCAAAACATGGCAAAAAATTCTTTTAATCCCAAGAAGCCATACCAGTCAACCGCACGGTCGCGCATGGGCTCGGCGTATCAAGCCAGCCCAGGTCCATATCTAACACACATGGGCTCGGCGTATCAAGACCACCACATGCCAATCCATGTCTTCATGGTTGGAACATGACTCTAGGGTGATGCATGATGCCATCGCCCAAATGTCTGCAACAGGTTCTCCGTCATCGACATGGGGGATCTATCCAGGACATGTTCACGCAATGCATCAACGACATCTTAGCACGGTGGCGCAAGAGACACAACTGAGCATCGTGTGCGCCGATGAAGGCATGCTAGTGATGGTTGTCAAGGCTGGCATTTACGCTAGTGGAGCGCATATTGAGGGTTGTCGTGGGTTCGTCGAAGTCAGAGCTCTATGTTGACGAGGAGAGGGACTTCTTGTCATCAGGAGTGTCCCGCCATCATGTAGGGACATCACACTTATCATGCCAAACAATGGATGGACGAGTTTGGCTTTGGGAGTGGCCTAGAAACAGGATGGGACCAGGCAGGATCCAAGTGAAATATAATTTACAGAAATTTTATTTATTTAATTGGATTGCTTGAGATTCATGCAATTTTAAGGATGAATGGAAAGTATAGTAGCCTTATCACACACACTAGAAGGGTTGAGACAGATTAGGAGGTATGCTAGTAGTGTCTCTCTCACACACACAACTATATGGAAATGTCATCACCGCCAGTTTAGAACCCCACAGAACCACCAATTTTGGAACTGTGTCATCGCCGCTAGTAGGAAACCAGCGGTGATAATTTGTAGCACCCTAAATTTTTGAATATTTTTAAATAGGAGAATTTGATTTAGTTATGCATTTATGTGTGCATGGAAACTTAGTGAAATAATAATTTTTAATAAATAAAATCAAATATAAGGTTAGATACGTGTTTGTGCATACATGCCACTGCATATTATTATTTGTGTTGATTGGTTTATATTTCAAAAAGAAAATTACTTCAAAAATCATTTGAAAATGTATTTGAAGTATTAGAAAAAGAAAAGGAAATAGAAATAATCTCCTTCTCAGGTTCGGGCCGAAAGCCCAGCTTCCCTCCTCTCTTCCTTTGGCCCAGTCACGCCCTTCTTTCCCCGCGCCCTTCTTTTCTCTTGGCCGTGGGCCGCGTCGCGGGCCGGCCCAGCACACCAGCCGCGAGCCTGCCGCACCCTCCTTCCCTTTCCCTGGCTGACAGCTCAGGCCCGCGTGTAAGCGTTGTCTTCTTCCCCCTTGCTCGTAACCGAACCGGCCACCGGTCGGAGGAGTCCGCCTCTGCCTCGATCCCTCGACCCCTCTTTGTTTGAAGGTCACACCGAGCCTCCCCTCTTAAATAGACGCCGCATTCGCGCTGCCTCTCCAAAATCCGAGCCTAAGGCCATTGCCCACGATTCAAGCCCTAGCTGCCGCAATCCAAGCTGCCGCTGCCGAGCTCGCCGAGGTGATTCCCCGCGCCAATCACCACTGTAAGCTTGATGATAAGCTACGAGTCGCTATCTCGAAGTCATCTAGATCTCTTTTTTCTTCAAATTTCGGTTCGGTTGGCTTATGGTGTCGCACCGTCGTGAACAGGAGCTCACCGTCCGCCTGTGGAAGCCGCGCACCACCCTTGTCCGATTTCCGTTGCCGAGAACCGTCTTGGTGAGTCTGCAATGGTCTCCTCTTTCTTTTCGTGCTTGTCCCGTCGTCAATGGTGCCCGGAACATCGAAAACGGTGAACTCCGGCGAGTTATATCGCCGCCAGCCATGTCCACCGCCACGCTCGGCACTGTGCCGGCCGGGAAATCCCCCTCGCCTCTCCCCCGACTGATCTCAGCCATCCAAATAAGATCCAACGGCCTAGATCTCTGGATACCCCTTCGGTTGGCAATTTTTATAAAGAGCCCCTCTGTTTCTCCAAATTTAAACCCGTAGTCCATAGGCGTACAGGCCGATTACGCTTTATCCTTATGATAGCGTAAACTCAGTCGGTTTAAGTGAAAATACGTTTTCTGGTATTTACAGTTTTGCCACTAAATTTGTTTTGGTCATAAAATCTCCGTTTTAACTCCGATTTGACCTGTTCAAGTTGCGTTAGGTTTATAATTTCATACTCTACATGTTAGTACTACTGTTTAGTAGGTTTTCCACTTTTAAATTTTGAGGTTAGATTTAATCTATTACTTTAATAAAGTAAATCTCGTTTAAATCATAACTTTTCCGTTTTAGCTCCGATTTACGTGTAATTCGCGTCTGTGTGATCCTAGTGCGATGTAGATTCATTTTAAAAACTTTTCATCTTATTTTTCTACTGTTGGTGTACTGTTCTAACTGTAGCTTTGTTTGCTTTGCATGATTGCTCTTGGATGATTGTTGTTGATGTGTTAATCGAGAATAGACGGTGATCAGTTCGTTGGTGATCAAGAGTACTATTACGAATCGGATCAACAGGATCAGCTAGATCAAGGCAAGTATAGCATGGGATTATCCTTATTACCTACTCACTTTAATCCACTTAATTCATGCTACATGTGTCTCCTTGTTAAGGATGCCTTAGTATTGATCTTGTTCCTTGAATCCTATGGTTATGGCATTGGGTAGAGGCTAGTGCTCACATAAACAATGATCTTGTAATTTGACTAATGATATATGCAATAACACTAAAAGATGATTTTTAGCAACAGGGAATAAGAGGGCTAGAGTTTTCTCTAGATTCCTCTCCGTAAGGACTTATCTGTAAGCGAATATCCGGGACTTACAGTACAGCTGTGAGGGCTATATGGCTCTGGCTTTAGTCATATAAGAGGACCTTTTCTAGCTTGTTAGTGGTTACCTTTAAGGTGCAAGAGGGGTTGTGTTCCGGGTTGGGTGTAGTGCGGCTCCTGTCCTTATGAGTATAGGCTGCGTGTCATTGTGCCATACGGAAGGGGGCTCTACATTTGCAGGCCACAGAAACCTAGCGGCCCTAACTTGTTAGACGAACCTTGGAAATACTTCATAGTGAAACTTAACTGTCCAATGGGGAGTCATGACCTCGGACTTTTAGGGATCGCGACTCACAGTGAAAGTGTACAACCTCTGCAGAGTGTAAAACTGGTATATCCGCCGTGCTCACGGACACGAGCGGCCTTGGACCCTTACGGAATAGAGATCACTATTAATTTACTTGTTCTTGCTATTCATTATTCTCTTTACATGATCATGTGTTTATTATGGGAATATCACCTATTTGATGCCACTCAATTGCTTAAAATATGATCTACTAAAAGCTACATGCAGTTGAACCAGTGTCTATCCTACTTGAGCTTCATGAACTCCATGTTACACTTGTTGAGTACTTTTTTGCTCACCCTTGCATTCCCCTACACCACAGGATGGACTCCCGAATGTGCAAATAGTGATTACTACTACTACTTCCCTGAAGATTACTAGACTTGTGGTCAACCAGTTGACGTGCCTGTGCTATGGAGCTAGCTACCACAAGAATTATTCTATGTTTCCGCTTAATTACGTGAAGACTCTGTGATATTATTCGCTATGTAATAAACATTTGTGATGATACTATTTATATTTGTCAACTTATGTGTGATTGTTCTCTGGGCGCACATAAGATTATACATTCCATTTGTTCCTTAAAAATGGGTGTGACATAATTGGTTGTCACTATCGGTCTATGTGACAAACCATCATTGATGAGGTTTCAAGAATTCCTAGAATAGGATAAAAAGGTAGCAAAAAATTCTTTTAATCCCAAGAAGCCCCACCAGTCAACCGCACAGTTATGCATCAACTTGGTGTATCAAACCTAGCCTAGGTCAATACATAACACACAGCCAAAGCACGTGGCTCAGTGCTGGGAGTGACCACCACGTCCCAATCCATGTCTTTGTGCTTGGACCATGGCTCTAGGGCAATGCCTGCCATCACACAAATGTCTATGGAACATTCTCCTTCATAGACATGGCGGGCTCCATCCAGGATACATCTGTGATATTCATCAACAACATCCTTAGCATGGTGGCACAAGTGACATAGCAGAGCATAGAGTGCATTGACGAAGGCATACTAGCGATGGTCATCAAGGATGGCATATCATAAGCTGGTGTGAGTACATCAAAGCCAGCCACCTTTATGCCGACGATGAGAGAGACTTCTTGTCATCAAGAGTGTCCCGCCATCACGCCAGACATTGCACTTATCTGGCCAAACTGCCTGGACACATAATAAAGGAGGGATGACTTTGGCTTTGGGAGTGGGTTAAACACAAGATGGGCCCATGTAGGATCCAAGTGAAAAATAGTTAAAAGAATATTTATTTAGTTAGATGGGTTGCTTTGAGAAGCATGATATTTTAAAGATGAATGGAAAGTATATACATTGGGTGTTGGTATTTATTAACTTGTCACTTGTTTAGTAGCCACCAAATGTTGTTGACATTTCTTAACATCACTTTGCTAAGTTGTCATCCCTAGCTACGATGCCAGAAATGTTTATTGATACTTCCCAGTGCCACTTCTAGAAAGACACGTACTTTAATATTTCATGTGACTAGAAAGAATATAAATATGTATATAAAGGGTTCTACAAGCATACAGATAATTATACCATTGTAACACTTTGCCTGGGAGTATTCCAGGTATCGTTATTTATATTTTTACCATAGGGAAGGATGAGCAGTTGGAATATATTGATAACTTATATGCAAGATGGAGAGATTAACCATAACCAACTTCTACTCACAACAGGGGTAAGTCATGAGATAAATGTATATGATAAGTAATGATAAATGATAATTAATCACTCAGAGTACTCCTTTCTATGGCATTAGCATGGCTAAGTAGAATATTAGAGGAATAATTCCTAAGTCATTCTCAATTACAAGTCAAAGCATATGTTGATTAGTACAATTACACCTAGTAATCATAGCTAAGATCAACTTCATATCTACATATAAGGGATATTACTAAGGAAGATTAAGAATAGAGCTTGTCTTCCTTCGTAACTAGATCCTACTTGTCCTATATTCGCAGAGTGGACTACAAAGGACACAAGGAGAGTGACACATCCATGATCTACCACACGGCCTGGAATATAGGGTGCATCTATAGGTAAACAATGTATAAGCACCACGCTTACACAATGTCGACCACTCACCCCGTGTACACCAGAGCGAGCGCTATACGAACTTATGCTTGAACATGATGACAATCTAGCTATACTAAGCATATAATCAAAGTAGACTATGAATATTATAACTAGGAACATGAATGATATAAAGAACATTGTCATAACAATCGTAGCAAACATATAAAAGTAATGAGAGATACAAACAAGAGAGGGGGTACAAAGGCTATACCAAGCCATGCTCTTGACAAGATCAGAAATCCAAGCGAAGCTTGCCTCCCTCTAGACCTAGCCTAGCTAGCTATGATCTAGAATATGGTGAAGCTTTGTGGATGATTAGGGTTTCTGTCTTCTCAAATGACTTGATCAGGGTTTGATGATGGGAAGGGTGACAAGGGCAGGTATATATAGGCCGAAGCATCAATCCTGAGCCCTCGGATCAAACCTACTTGAATGGATGGCGTAGATGCAACCTAGGAGGCGGTGGAGAATCGACATAATGAGGCGAAGGCTAACGGTGGGCCCTAGGGGCCGACCAGTCTACAGGTGGGGCTGGCCGGCCCCACCTAGCAGCCTCTCTCCCTTCGCCGTGGTGTGGTTCCCCCTAGTGTCCTTTGAAACCTTCTAGAGTTGTTTATGCCGCAATTAAGCGTGATTAATTCTGACATCTAGGTCCACCTTGGCGGTTTTCTGGATAAACCCTCCATAAAGCACAGATTCACCAAAACTCATGGAATTTGTTAGTTTAAACCCCTAAACCTTTGTTGGTGATTATTTTCATACCCTTATACATGTTATATTGATGGTTTATAATGTTTGTTATCTACCGTCAACATTGGGCCACACACATTGGAAGAAAAATATTTAGCACACATTGGAAGAGGTGAGATGGATTAGGCGGTGTAACAAAACCGACCAATTATACGAAATTAAGTAAGAAAATCATCCGCGTAAGCAGATAATTTAGCAAACTTAAGCCCGTATAACCCGGTAGTATGTGAAATCATGAAAGATTTCGAACCAACCAATATACCAACCAAGATCGTACAAGTTTAGTAGCCACAGTCACATGTTACATAAAGTTCGCAACAACATTGAAACACATCGGAGCTTAAAACATAAAGTTATTACAAACCAAGTTCATAATAAAATAGCGGAAGCAAATAGTTTTAAAACCACACACACGTTTAGTTCAGATATAGTGCTAGGTGATAGTCATATCCAACGAAAGCATCAGGTAAGACGTATGGAGCGACCACACCCTTAGTCCTAGTCATCACCCATCGCAGGATACAGGCAGTTGATGTAATATCCATAATACATCTGACCATCTGCAATAACAATGGGAACAATGCCCTGAGTACGAGAAGGTACTCAGCTAGACTTACCAATCTTAAACTAAAATAAAGTGACACCAAGGAGTATGCAAGGCTTTCTTTTAGTGGACTAGCTGACTCATTTGCAAAAAAGCAATAAGTTAACATAAATAAACCATTTAAGTACTTTGCATCATCTTTATTATAACTTATCAATCTAGGTAAGCACCTATGCTATAGCAATCACTTGATTAACCAACCAGCTGGTGATTTATTCCTCACACAAACCACACTCACCGATCAAGTGAGCTACAGATCACCAATGACATCATTCATGTAAATGTCGCGGGACAAACTGGGGCCGCAGTACCCAGGGACCGCCCGAATGCCAGGAATCAGGCCTTGCCTACCCTTGGGCTCACTCTTCGCGCCCCTATCATACCCCCTTCAGCACCAATACGCGCACCCATACAGATCTCGGCCCGAATAATGCCACTACCTTCGCGGTCGAATGGTACTTTATTTGGCCAGCTAAATGTGAGGCATGCGTTCAACATGACAAGAGGGACGAGTAACAATCGGTCCTTAACTGACACAGACGGAAAACTACGAGCACCCCAGAACCCTATCTGGTTGCCTCCAACAATTCCGTCCGGTCTTCAATTATCCATCAACACTTGGTTATTTTCAAGATATCATCCATTTCATAGCTAAAGTATTCCAGTAACCACCTATAATTGCCGGTGACAGGAAATCACCGATCACTACCGGTCTAAGCAGGGCTAAGCGGTTATTCGATCCTAAACCTAACAAGGTATATAGACATAATAAGGTAGGCAAGGATAATAATAAATGCATCAACGGTTTCACTCAACTCCTATAACTTAATGCAACAATATATAAAACTCATATATAATTGATTTCTCTTATAAAGTATGAGACTTAGAATGCTCCGGGGCTTGCCTTGCTCGAACGAACTAGGACGGTGGTCTGGACACTCTTGAAGTTCATCAACGGCGTCCTCCTTGGCCTGCACCTCTTGTGCGGGCTCTTCCTGCAGGACTTCCTCGGCTGTTTTCGGCTCGACTGCTACCGATTCCTCCTGCGATCCTGTTATGATGCATATGTGTAAGTGATTATGCGAGTGGTGCATCAGATGAGATGGCATATGATGATCATGATTGCATGCAATGTAGATGAACATGTTTAGCTTTATTGGACAGAGTAGATGTAAAACTCTGTAGTCATCATCATCCAAGAACACGTACCATAAGTACATGTTATCTACTGCATTCTCTTCTTCTACTACCTACCACCATGCACCTTAACTACCATAAAGCCACACACAGGTGCTACGTATGATTACACGATGACAACTATTCTAACATGCCAAGTCACATCAGCAATTCAAGATGCTTCAAAGATACACCAAAACTATACAATTTAACTAATCATGCAATAAAGAATCATATTTTATTCCATATTAAACTAAGGCTACAACATCAACCTATATTTGTGGTGCTCAAAAAAATCTAAGAAAAATATAGTAGCTTCATCATGTAGTACATAATCTACCATAAAAATTTCATTGTATTTGGATAAGTGCAACAACCTACACAAAAATGGCAAAAAGCATGGCATAAATGCACATGAAAATACTTTGTACTATGAAAAGTGTCAAACAACAGATTTAGCATTTTTTCCATGTTCTATACAATATACAAACACTATAGAAAAAGTTTCACCTACATGTATTATACATATTTTTGGCTCTAGCAATTTTACAAGAAAAAGCAATTAAACGCACCAAAAATAGATAGCCATATTTTTCTACATAACACACTAGTCATATATTTTTCATGGAAATTACAACTCATGAATAGAGTAACAAACTTGGAACCATATTTTTCTGACCTATATAGGATTTACTACACCTTTTTTCTAAGAAATCAACATTTACAAGAATTAAATAAAACAATACATAAAAATATCACAAAATCAACATGCAACATTTTTAAACTGTAGATCTACTCATAAGGAGTCTAGCAAAATTGGTCTCATGGAATTTGGAGCTAAAATGAGTAAACTATGAATTTTTGAAGCCTTTACAACATTTTCTGAAAATCATTTCTTAAAAACCCTTTTTAAAAAAAACAGAGGCACAAATGCTAGATCCACCGGGATCTGCACCCAAGCTCGCACCCCTGCGGCTGATAGTGGGCCCCCGACCCCGGTCGTCATACACCCAGGGGGAAAGGTCACCAGCGGCGAGAGCGCGCCGACGGTGAGGTCTCTGGCCGAACGGTGACCACCACCGGGCTCTACATAGCGAGCCGCACCCGCTCGGCTATGAGATGGAGGCGTGGGAGCATGAGCGTAAGCTTGAAGGCGACGATGGCGGCATGGCGGCATGGTTCACCAGCGGTACGCCGGCTCTAGCCTTGGTGAGGCAAGCGGGGTAGCGCTGCGGCTTCGCGGTGCCCAGACGAGTTCGACATGGAAGAAAACGGGGAGGAAGGGGCAGCGAAGAGGGCTCTGGCTGCGCGCGGCCAAGCGGCGGCCATGGCACCGGCGACGAAGGGGAAATGCCGCTTGGGCCTTACCACAGCGAGAATGAAGGCAAGAGCGGGCGCACGGGGTGGCGGAGATCGAGGCGAAGCCATAGGCAGATGGAATCGAAGAATGGCGGTGCGGTGGCGGAGCTTGACGCCGGTGGGTGGAGCGATGGCGTGCAGCGGTGTGAGCTCCTGCTCGGCTTTTCCAAACTAGAAGGGAGTGAGGAGGAGAAAATGAAGAGGAGGAGGGAATGGAGACCGGGGCGCGGGGTTATGGCGAGGCAAGCACAGCTACGAGGGCCACCGGGTGACACCCGTACGCCGTCGACAGCGAGTGGCGGCCACGCGGCCGCGGAGCTCTGCTCGCGGTCAGGCGAGCGCGGGCGAAGCATGTGGGCGGGGCATGGGCGCGTGCTCGGGGCAGGCCGGGCTGACTCACGGGTGGGCCGCGAAGTAAGGCGCGAGGCCCATTTCAAAAGAAATTTCTTTTTCTTTTTATTTTTCAAAGCACAGCACACAAATCTTCATTTTTGAGCAACCAAAAATCATTTTCACAAGTTGACCCAAAAACAAAAGTTGTTCCAAAAATTGTGACCTACAACTTTACCAAAAGGAGCAAAGTCAAAATCCCAATAGATTTTGAATTAAAGATTTAAAGTTGATTTTTAAATCAAAACTCCATTTTCTAAGATTATTTTTAAAAGCCAAATTTGAGAAAATTTTGAATACAAACCTTGCTCCAAAATGTTTGCTAAATATTTCTAAGTTGTTTATTTACTAAAACAAGCACATACAAGGCATGACAAGCATCAACATAACATTAAATCTATTGAAACAAAACACTGCAACATGCATGTTTCATTAACATGTTTCAGGCCTATATTTCATGTGATGCTTATTAATGCATGATTATGCTTATGCACATAATTAGTAATGTCTAATGCATGCTTAACACCAGGGGTGTTATAGGCGGCAAGCTACTAGTGTCTCACGCACACTACTATAGAAATACCATAACTGCCGGTTCAGAACCCCTCATCTTCATCAGTTTTGGCCCTCAAAGGTGATATATAGGAGGTGATGATCGTTGCCGGTTCATGTGACCATCCGACAGTGATGACGGTTTCTAGAAATCCACAAAAATTGGGCTAAAAAACAATAGATTTTCTTTTAATCCAGAGATGCCACCACTAGTTAGCTGCACTGTCGCATATGGGCTTGAACGATCATGCCTAGCCCAGGTCTATACCCAACACAAAGTCGGAGCCTGTGGCTCAGGGTTAGGAGCGACCACCACGTGCAGGATTGGCTTTGGACCATGGCTCTAGGGCGATGCATGTCATCGCCCAAATGTCCGCCCCACATTCTCCTTCATTGACATGAATTGATCCATCTAGGACACTGTCACGCAAAGCATCAACAACATCCTGATTGTGGTGGCGCAAGAGACATGGTTGAGCATCAAGTATGCCGACAAAGGCATGCTTGTGATGGCCATCAAGGCTGGCAGCTATGCTAGCAAAGCACATATCAAGGCTATTGTGGGTTCATCGAAGTTGTCCACCTCTACATCGACAAGGATAGAGACTTCTTGTCATCAGCAGTGTCCCGCCATCACGTTGGATGGGACTCACACTTATCTGGCCAAACTGCATGGACACCGAACAAAAGGGGCATTACTTTGGCTTTGGGAATGGGCTAGATACAAGATAGGCCCATGCGAGATCCAAGTGAAAATAATTAAGAGAAAATTTATTTAGTTAGATGGATTGCTTTAAGATTCATGCAAATTTAAGGATGAATGGAACGTATAGAAACCTTAGCACATTGGAAGGGTTGAGATTGATTAGGTGGCATGCTAATAGTGTCTCACATACACAACTACAAAAATGTCAACACCGCCGGTTTGGAAGCGCCCATAACCACCAGCTTTGGCCCTTGGTGGTGATATATAGGCAATGATATATGGACGATGATAAAACCATGTCACCGCCAATTGCAAACCAGCAGAGATAGTTCATTATCACTGTCGGTTCATGTGACCAACTGGCAGTGATGAGGGTTTTGAGAAATCCTAAAATCAGGCCAAAAGAATAGCAAAATTTTCTTTGTCCCAAGAAGCCCACACTAGTCAACTGCACGGTCGCACATGGGCCCGACGTATCAAGTCCAGCCCAAGTCCGTACCTAATACACAGACAAAGCCCGTGGTTTAGTGCTGGGAGTGACCACCACATGGAAATCCATGTCTTCATGCTTGGACCATAGCTCCAGGACAATGCATGTCGTTGCCCAAATGTCCGAGGCACATTCTCCTTCATCGACATGGTCGGCTACATCCAGGACACATTCATGCAGTGCATCGACAACATCCTTAGCGTGGTGGTGCAAGAGACGTAGTTGAGCATCAAGTGTTCTGACGAAGGCATGCTGGTGATGGCCATCAAAGCTGGAAGCTACGCCAATGAAGCGCATATCGAAGGCTGGTGTGGGTTCATCAAAGTCAGCCACCTCTATTTCGACGAGGAGAGGAAATTCTTGTCATCAGGAGTATCTAGCCATCACACCAAGACACCACACTTATCTAGCCCAACAACATGAACACCAAATGAAGGAGGGATGACTTTGTCTTTAGTAGTGGGCTGGACACTGGGCCCATGCGGGAACCAAGTGAAAAATAATTAAGAGAAGACTTATTTAGTAAGATCAATTGCTTCGATGCATGCAATTTTAAGGATCAATGGGAAGTATAGAACCCTTGGTTGAGATGGATTAGGTACCATGATAGTGGTGTGTCACATACACAACTACATAAATGTCATCACCACCGGTTTAGAACTCCCCATAACTACCATTTTAGCCCTCGGCGGCAATAATTGGTTGTTGTTGCTAGTTCATATGACCGAGCAACAATGTCGAGGGTTTCAAGAATTCCAAAAATCAGGCCAAAACAGCAAAAAAATGTCTTTTAATCCAAAGAAGGCCTCACCAGTCAACTGCTTGCGCTTGGGCTCGACAGGGCCATACCTAACAGACAACCAAAGCCCATGCCTCTGTGCTAGGAGTGACCACCTTGTGCAAATCCATGTCTTCATGCTTGGACTATAGCTCAATGGCGATGCATGTCATTCCCCCAATGTTCACGACATGTTCTCCTACATCAACATTGTCAGATCCATCTAGGACATGTTCATGCATTGCAGCGATGACATCCTTAGCGTGGTGGCCCTAGAAACATAGGTGAGCATCGAGTGCGCCAACAAAGGTAGGCTAGTGATGGCCATCAAGGCTGGTAGCTATGCGAGGGGAATGCTTATCGAATGTGTTGTGGGTTCATCAAAGTTGGTCACATCTATGCCGACGAGGAGACAAACTTCTTGTCAGCAGTGTCCCGCCATCATGCCAGTACATCACACTTATCTGCCCAACTACATGGACACCGAACAAAGGAGGGATTACTTTGGCTTGGGCAGTGGGCTAGACAATGGATGGGACCATGCGAGATCCAAGTGAAAAACAATTCATAGAAAATTGATATGTTACATGAATTAATTGATATTCATGAAATTTTAAGGATGAATGGATAGTTTACAAGCCTTAGAACACACATTGGAAGGGTTGGGTCAGATTAGGAGGCATGCTAGCAGTGTCTCACACATACAACTACAGAAATGTTATCACTGTCAGTTTGGAACACCCCATCACCGCCTATTTTGGTACTCAGCGGTGATATGTAGTCGGTTATAACCATGTCATCACCACCGGTTGAAAACCAGCGGTGATAATTGGTTATCACTGTCAATTCATGTGACCAATCGATAGTGATGAGGGTTTCAAGATATCCCACACTAATTAGCTGCACTATCACGCATGCGCCTGGCATATCAAGCCCAACCTAGGCCCATGCCTAACACATAGCTGAAGCCCGTGGATCAGTGCGAGGAGCGACCACCATGTGCCAATCCATGTCTTCGTTCCTGAACCATGGCTTCAGGGCAATGCATGTCATCGCCCAAATGTTTGTGGTACATTCTCCTTCGTCGACATGGCGGGCTCCATCCAGGACATGTTCGCACAAAGCATCAACGGCGTCCTCAGCGTGGTGGCATAAGAGAAGCAGCTGAGCATCGAGTGAGCTAACGAAGGCATGCTGGGATGGCCACCAAGGCTGCCAGCTACGACAACAAAGTGCATATCAAAGGCTGTTGTGGGTCCATCGAAGTCGGCCACCCCTACATTGACGAGGAGAGGGACATCTTGTCATCATGACGGCCCTGCCATCACCCTTGGACATCACACTTATTTGGCCAAACAAATAGATACTGAAAAAGGGAGGGCTAACTTTGGCATTGGGAGTGGGCTAGATATATATAGGATGAGCCCATGTGGGATCCAAGTGAAAAATAATTAAGTGAAAATTTATTTAGTTAGATGGATTGCTTCGAGATTCATGCAATTTTAAAGATGGATGGAAAGTAAAGTATAGAATCCTTAGCACACACATTGGAACTGTTGAGATGGATTAGGCGGCATGTGTCATACACACACAGCTACAAAATGTCGTCACCGCTGGTTGGAAACCCTCTAACCGCGGGTTTTGTCCCTCAGCTGTGATAACCATTTCACCGCTAGCTAAAGTCCGACGTTGATAATTGGTTATCACTGCCAGTTCATGTGATCGACCGGCAGTGACAAGGGTTTTGAGAAAACCTAAAATTGGGCAACAAAAAATAGCAAAAAATTCTTTTAATCCCATGAAGCCCTCACCAATCAGCCGAACAGTCGCGCATGAGCCTAGCGTATCAAACCTAGCCAAGGTCCATACCTAACACATAGCTGACTGAGAGCGACCACCACTTGCTAGTCCATGTCTTCGTGCTTGGACCATCACTCCAATGCCAAGCATGCCATTGCCTAAATGTTTGTGGCACATTTTCCTTCATCGACATGGTTGACTCCATCCAAGACACGGTCATGTAGTGCATCAACGACATCCGCAGCAAGGTGGCATAATAGACATAGCTGAGCATCAAGTGAGTCGTCGAAGGCATGCTGGTGATGGCCATCAAGGCTGGCAACTATGCTGATGGAGCGCATATCGAAGGCTGTTGTAGGTTCATCAAAGTCAGCCACCTCTATGGCTATGAGGAGAGGGACTTCTTGTCACCAGGAGTGTCCTGCCATCATGCATCACACTTATCTGGTCAAACTGCATCAGCACTGAACAAAGGAAGGATCACTTTGCCTTTAGGAGTGGGCTAGACACAAGATCGGCCCATGCGGGATCCATGTGAAAAATAATTAAGAGAAAGCTCATTTAGTTGGACGGATTGCCAGATTAGTGTAATTTTAAGGATGAATGAAAAGTATAGAAGCCTTAGTACACACATAGGAATGGTTCAGATGGATTAGGTGCCATGATAGTAGTGTCTCACACACACAACTATAGAAATGTCATCACTGCCGGATTGGAAACCCCCATAATCGTTGGTTTTGGCCCTCAACGGTGATATATAGGTAGTGATAATTGGATATAATTGGCAGTTCATGTGACCAACAGGCAAATGATGAGAATTTTGAGAAATCCTAAACTGAGCAAAAAAAAATAGCAAAAAATCTTTTAATCCCAAGAAGCCCCCACCAATCAACCGCACGGCTGTGCATGGGCCTGGTCTATCAATCCTAGGCCAGGTCCATACCTCACATATAATCGAAGCCCATGGCTCAGTGCTAGGATTGGCCCCTACATGACAGTCTATGTTCTTGGACTATGGCCCCAAGGTGATGCATGTAGTCGCCCAAATGTGTGTGGCATGTTCTCCTTCATCGACATGGTGGGCTCCATCCAGGAGACATTCGCCCAATGCATCAATGACGTCCTTAGCATGGTGGTGCAAGAGACGCAGCTAACCATCGAGTGCACCGATGAAGGAAAGTTAGTGGTGGCCATCAAGGCTGGTAGCTAAGCCATTGGCGGACGCAGGGGGGCTAGGGGGGCTGCAGCGCCCCGCCTCCCCCCCCCCCCCCCCCCGTGGGCCGAAAAACTTGGGAACAAGTTTTCAGCCCAGCCCACCAACACCAGCAGCACTTCCACAGTTCCACTTGGCACCGTCATATAACAAAAAAATCTGCATCGGCCGCCACTCTCCGCTCCATTCCAATTTCCGCGTCTCACCTCTCGCGCGGCCGCCACGGCGCCGCCCGTTCCTGCTCCTAGCTCGGCCACTCCACGTCTCCCACTCCTGCTCTGCGCCTCTGCTCGTCCGCTCGTCCCTCAGGGCTCAGGAGTCAGGCCCTCTGCCCTCCGGCCTCCGCCCTGCCTCGTCAATCCGCCGGCACCGGGCACTGCCGCGCCAGCCGCTAGGAGGCCCGGGACAGGCGGAAAGCCGAACAGCCAGGCAGCGCCACAGCGACTAGCCCCCAGCGGCCACCGGCCAGCCGCCCAGGTCGCAGCGGCCAGGCCTAGGCGCCCAGCCCCATCCGGCCACCCCTTGGGTTAGGGTGCAAGGTGAGGACTGAGGATCCCTCTTTTATTTTTTTTTTCTTTTCATTATTAGCTTTAGATTAGACATTCAGACATTAAGTCATTGATCCAATTTCGATTTGTTTTACTTTGTAGAATGGAAAAATATTATTCTAAGAAAGATGCTTCCAATGCTTCTACTAAAGAGAGTCGGGTTGAGCAAAAAAGACCCCGCATTGAGCGTGGCGATTCGAGTGGTATTGGTTCAAGTCGTGTGAATTCTTGAAGATTGAAGACTCCTTGTATTTGGTGCTTTTCTATCCTTATTATCATAATTCTATGTATCTTTGACTTTGAGTACTTTGAATCAATATCAAATTATCAATCTTAGCTATATCTATTAGTGTACTGTGTCTAGCGAGCAAAATTTTTTTGGCCTATGTTATTTAGCCCCCCTTGGTCCGTTTCTGGATCCGCCACTGAGCTAAGCTAATGGGGCACATATCGAAGACTATTGTGAGTTCATCGAAGTCGGCCACCTCTATGCCGATGAGGAGTGGGGCTTCTTGTCATGGAGTGTCCCGCCATCATGCCAAGACAGAGAGTTTGCATCTAGTGGCTAGTGTAGCCTCTAGTGGATTTGCTTAGAGATCTAGACTAAGCCATCGTGTTGTTGTGGATTTCTTGTTACTCTTAGCGGTTGCCACCACCTGCATGGCTTGGAGCAGCGAGGTGCATTTGAGCACTACATGGTGATTGTGCAAGGGCTCCAACAGAGTTGATTGTGAGGGCCTTTGTGCTCACCCTGCTGGAGATCACGATGAGCAACTCTAGTGGATATCTTGAGGCTAGTTGAAGTGCCCTAATTGGTTGTGTTCTTGCAAGCACCCAACGTTGAGGGTCAAGCCTGAGGGCTTGCTTAGCTTGCGAAGCAACAACCAAAGGACTCACCTCAATGAGGACATAAGGTTGCCAGCAAGCAACCGAACCTAAGAGTAAATCTTGTGTCACATGCCCTCGTTGGTTTGCCTCTCTATACTATTGCACTTACATTCATGATATTGTTCTTGAGTAGTTGCTCGTGTAGCCCTCTGGTCGAGTAGAGTAATTCAAGTAGTTGCTTTGTGTAGCTTGATTACTTATTCTCCTAGCTTCAAGTAGCTTGTGTCTCACCAAGTGGTTGATTAACCTCGTGAAGCCTCTTGATTACTACACTGTGGTTGATTAACCTCAAAGGGTATAGTTCTCTCACAGAAAAATATGTGTTAGACTTACTTGGTGAGACTGGCATACTTGGGTATCAGCTTGCATCAACGTCTATTGATCCAAACCATATTTTGAATCAGGTGATCTAGTGAATAAAGAGACCTACCAAGGGCTTATGGGAAAGCTTATCTACTTATATATGCCATGCAAGACATGGCATTTCGCATACAGTGAGTGTTGTGAGTCGGTATATGCACTATCCAAGAAGTGAGCATTTCAATGTTGTTCGGATACTATGATATATATGAAGAGTAGCCCTCGAAAGGGACTCATGTTCAAGAGCCATGATCATCTAAATGTAGAAGGTTCTTGCGGTGCTGATTGGTAAGCCGTATTGACTATGTAAGATCGACGAGTTCACGATATTGTGTTTTTGTAGAGGAAACTTGATATCTTGGAGGAGACTTGATATCTTGGAGGATCAAAAGGCAATCAGTTGTATCTCATTTGACAGCTGAAGTAGAGTATAGAGTAATGTCATTTACAGTAAGCGAAATGTGTTGGGTTAGGAGACTTCTGTCAGAGTTAAATATACTAAGAAAAGTACCATTAAAACTTTCGTGTTATAACAAATCGGCTATCAACATAATATGTGGAGATCGATCCCTCCATTATTAAAAAGAAGATAGATGATGGTCTTCAGTAGAGTCACGTTAATGTCAAATAGCAGATTGTTTTACTAATAAGGATTTAGGAGTAGAAAATAGTGTAATATAGCACGTTGCAAGATATATAGGAACTATGGATATCCATCACCCCCATCTTGATGGAGAGTGTTGGGCTATATGTTCTTTTCAGCAAAATGTTGGGCTATACGTAACATGTATGTGTGTGAATTGGGCCCGGCCCATATATTGTCTCTATATCACTATATGTATAGACCGAGGCTGTAGTATATAGTATACTATACACATCGGGTTCTCCTCACATATTCAGTCTGATGAAACGATTAGATGAATTGCTCTCTTCACTTCAGTGATGCTGCTCCTCCTACCATGCACCTCCTTCACCTGCAGCAGACAATCCAAGAACACTTCAGAGTTCAGAGGCACACCTGCAACCAAATCTGTCAACCAAAAAAAAACAAAAGGAAGGCAATTCCCATGATACTTCCATGGCGCTAACCTTTGCACGCAGCTCTGCAAGTAGCACGTCGCCGGCTGAGGAGGCCTGGACGGAGGTGACCTCCAGCCGGAGCTCCTGGTGCAGCGCCTGCATGACCCGGAGGAGGAGCCCCTCCCTGTGCGGGCACCGGAGCTCCAGCAGCGCGTCGCTCCCGATGATGGACACTTGCACCTCCGTGTCGCCCGCCGCCGCCGCCGGAGGCTCCCCGATGCTGCTGTTGGTGTCGCAGCAGCTGCCGCTCGCTTCCGCTGCTGTGCCCGTACCTGCGCGCGCGAGGTAACCGCCGCTGGTGTGATGACCTCTCTTCGTCTCCGTTGAGGCTGCCGGCGGCGGCTGCGCAATCATCTTTGGGTTGCTGCCAACCAGCCGAGCTCGTGACTCGAGCTCCTGGATGCGTCGCCGTAGCTGCTTCACGTACTCGATCGTGTCGCCCAGGATCGAAGCCCTGTCCATCTGTGAACATGAGAGGGAAAAAATTAGTTTCTTGCTGTAGGCTGTAAGTCTGTAACACGAATGTAAACGAACTTGCATTGCTTCTCATTCGCACCTTCGTGACGAACGGCACCAAGGACCGAAGCATGACGAACCTCTCGTTGAGCTTCTCCCTCCGCCGCCGCTCCTTGAGAACATGGCTGGCACTCAGCTCTGCTGGCTGGACTGGCACCGGCACCGGCGCTCTCCGAGACCGGCTCGTGCCTTCGCCGTCGTCGTCCCTCGGCTCAGGTGACTGGACGGCCTCTCCTCTGTAACTCCGGTGACTGCTGCCAGGGGCACCGAGCAGGATGCTCTTGAGCATTCTCTGTGGGGTGTCTTCAGGGATCAACATGCTCTGAAGATCATTGCTTGCTTTGTGGTTCCAGCTGGTCCATCTTGAGAATGACGACTTCTTGGAGAGTGCCAGGTAGGCTTTGGTGTTTGAGGCTGCTTGCGTTTGCCGGCACGCATTGAACCGTAAGATTGCCAGGACCGTTTCGACGTAGTGTGCGTTTTCCGCTAGTACTGCTTGATCTTCTGCCGCTGGAACGAAGAAGAAATGGATGCAGTATGGTTGAAAAAATATGGTGTTTATTTTAAATGATGAATGGGGCTACGGAAGATACATGTATTTCTACCTTTTGTCATCCTATTGACCACACAATATTCAAGTTGTTTATTTTTCGGATTATAAGATCAATATGATGATGGATGATCATATTCCTATATCCAATGTGATAGCTGTTCACCTTTTAGGGTTTTTTTTCATATGTATCCCATTAAGGTCACTAGTTGGATGGTGTTCCCTCTACATAACTCTAAAAGTTATTATTTCCAAATTTCTCCGAGATCTTTTGTCTCATAACTTTTGTTGACTACCGCATCTTAAGCGCTTTTCAGTTGTAAATAAACTACTCCCTCCGTTTTAAATTGTAACATGTTTAGGCTTTCTAAATACATTGCTTTTTACTTTAGTGTAATATATATAAGGCCAGTTTGAATGTAGGTTTATGTCCCAGTTTTTAAAGACTTCCATATGTTGGAAACAGTATAGACAAATTTCATCCACATAAAACTTATTTCATGCCATGAAACTTTCTCCTCACCTCTCTTTTCATCTACACTATGTCATGTCAGCTTATTTAATGTAAATGAAACTCCCATGCCACTCCATTGAGACTGCCCTAAGTCTCAATAGCAAAAGCTATGTATCTACAACAAACTAAAATGTCTTATATTTTGGAATAAAGGAAGTGCCATCTTGTCTCTTTAACTTTTTTAATAAAATATCTCTTAACTTTTGTTAACTGCATCACCTTAATAGTATTTTGAGTTGTAAATAAACTGTCATATTTTCTAGATTAGTTGGGGGACACCGTTAGAACGCTTCATCTACAACAAAAACTATAGATATACATGACATAATATAGTGCAGTATTGTTGTTTTGTCTAATGCAACATTATCGGCATTTGACATCCTCGGGACCCCTCAGAAGCTTTGTTTGCCCTCCTCTTTATAATAGTTATAATTATTCCTGCTTTATTTCTTAACTGCTAACCTTCGATCCACTTATTTCTATTAGATAGTGACCTTCACATTTCATCCCGAAGGCATAAGTTGTAAGCCGATGTCCAACAAGATCAAGACACCTGATAACATAGGGTGTCGATCGATTGTGTCCATTTAAATAGAGTAAAGTTCCACTTGCCTTGAACTTGTTGCTGAATTTTAAAAATATCCTCATACTTCACCAGATAACTTACCCTCTTAGCTTTGAAAACATGACAAATTATACCCCTCTAAAAAGGTTCATAGTGGTTTCGATGGTGGTTTTGGCTGATGTGGCATGTGGGCCTACATGTCTTTGGTATTTTTAGTCATTACCATAATTTATTGAATATTTTCAGCTACAAAGTTATACATCACATTGAAATCTATAACTTTGGTATAGACCATATCAATGTATGAGGTCGTTTGAAAAATTCAAAACCTTTGAGTTTAAAATTTTGAGAAATTAAAATGAATATTTAGGTCTCTAAATGGTCTCAAATAAAAGTGTTGTCAACTATAAAGTTTTTTATTGCATTATCTAAGCTACAATTTTGGTACAGACCATGTTAACATCTAAGGACGTTTCAAAATTTTAAGAAAATAATTCCAAAAGCTAAGAACTTAAAATGGATATTTAGGCCTCTAAATATCTCAGATAAAAAAGTTATCAAAAACAAAGTTGCAGATTGTATTGAAAATTATAACTTTAGTGTAGATCATGTCAACACATCCTAGGTCGTTTAAAACTGTTAAAATTTTAAGTTTCAAAATCTGATAACTTAAAATGAATATTTAAGCCTCAAAAAGATCTCAAATAAAAAATGTTGTCAACTAAGAAATTATAAACCGCATCAAGATCTACAATTTTGATATGTGTATTGACCCTACTTCATATGAAAAAAATAAAAATTATCATTTTTTTATATAAGAGAAAGATAGGCCACATGAACAAAACCAACCAAAAAACCCACTTTTATGTTAACCCCACAGAGTAAATAAAATGGGAAGTGAGGTTTGTATGCACTAGTTGGATTTAAGTTAGTACCTTATTTTAATTTCAAAAGGGAATTTAAAATTATTTACTGCAAGATTAATATAGACACAGGTCCAAATTACCTGAGGGTTGTAGATATTTACTGCTTAGGTCGTCGTCGAGAAAATCATGCCACGGACCAAATTCACCCTGCCCTGCCAGATTAGCGTTCTGGCAAACCATAAACACTGGGATCTCTTCATCCTCTTGCTTTGAACAACCATCTCTTACCCTTTCCGACGTCCCAATCAGCATCAGCTCACTGGTCCCTGCATTGAGCGTTCCCTGCTCATTGCCTACACCTACATTAGTGTCCTGTGGCGAATGCCGGCTTGAATCATTTCCGGTATTGATCTCTAATAAATCAATTCTGTCGTCGCCATCTTCCATTTCATTATTGTGTTCGTCTCCTGAATTGAGACTATTTTTCTGCACATTTATGTCACCGATGCAGTTTCCAATTTTTGTCTGGAATGGCTGATGATTAATGTGTGTTGTTGGGGCGGTGGATGTTGAATGCCCTGAGAGGGTAGGCATTATGTGGGTGCCAATTTGATCCATGAAGATGCTCCTAGCATATTGAATTAAACAAATGTCTTCTTCTACCTGAAATGTATTCATAGATTTGTTAGATCCTATTGTTTTTCCGACATGTCCATATAATTGATGTTTGGTTTATTAACTTCATTAATGAAAAATGTTAGTTGAATTTGTGTAATTGTTGATCAGTTTGCAAAACATTACTAGTTAACCGTTGTAATTTTTAAAATGCATAATTAACTCACTGACCTTCTCTGTAGTTCCAATTTCCAGGACACCATCGTCGACTGGAATGCATGCTACTGTCTGCATTATTAAGATCGAAGTCAACGCATAAGCATTGATCATATGGCTGAGATTCAATATTTAGTGGAAGTCATGCAATTGCTGAATATTGGAAACTTAATCGAAAATGGAATAAGTTCACTGCAAATAAAGACTTACTTTGCTAAAACGTTGTTGTAAAACTAGAAGTGGTTTATTTTAGTATTGAATGGCAAAACATTGATAAGGCTTATACAATATTAAGTAGTTTCAGAGGCGAATGTTAATACCTGGATACCTGCACTCTGATTGCCACAAATATTTGTAACGCTCCACATGAAAAGAGTAATAAAAGGAGAAATTAATTAGCACCTTCAATTCTCTATCATGAGGCAAAGAAGGAAAATAAGACTTTTGGATATCTATATACAATTTGAGCTTCATGCTCATATCTTGAAAGGAAAATAATGTTTTTAAGTTCAACTGCAATCGCAAGCTTAGCTTTTGTCATGCATCTCTTGACTGGTCTTTGTGATAACTACTCCCTCTATTCCAAATTATAAGTTGTTCTGACTTTTATAGATACATAGCTTTTATTATGTATTTAGACATATTATTCTGGGTTTTCTAGGTACATTATTTTTACTATGCATCTAGATATAGATCGACTATGTCTAGATAGATAATAAAAGCTATGTATCTATAAAAGTCAGAATGACTTATAATTTGGAATGGAGGAAGTACATCTTAATTAAGAGTTTTTGTTTTCAAATTTAGCCTTTTTTCCAAACTCTATAGTTTTCACACACTGCAAACTACTCACTAGGGTCAAAAGTACTTTGACCTTGTTGATTTTTTGCATTGACTTCTGGGTGCAGCAACTTTAACAAGTATTATTTGCTATTGAAACATAGTTGTGACATCTAATAAATGCATGAGTGTAACACCCCATCCAAGATCTATTCCAACGAGGAATGAGCCTGCATATACATAACATCTCTATTATATTGCCTTTCTCATATCGTGTAACAGAGGTGCTAATGTTTCAAAAACGATAAGAAAACTAATTCTATTGGAACACAACACATGGGCCACAGCATGAGGAATTCAGAACACTAATGGACTGCAGTAGTACTACATCTCGCATCCTTTATTACCGTGACCATGCCATGTTGTCCCCTCCACTAGCGGGCATGCATGCTCGTGTAGCGAGAGTACTGGCTCTGATTTAAGTAACACCCTGAGTACTGGCTCTGATTTAAGTAACACCCTGTTCAAAATCTTCATATGGCCCAATTCCTACGTGGAACGAGCCAACATACATATAGTGTGTCTCTCGGACTTTTATCCTTGCTTCGTGTAAAAGGGTTAATCCAGATATGCTATGTTTGAAACAAGAAGATTATAAGATGACCTAGACCTATTAAAACTAAACAACTGAGATGGGACCAATTCCACTAGAATAGAACATATGAGCCACAATGTTCGAACTATAACATTAATGAACCAGGGTATTACAATGAGATTACACATATCATTGCTCCACACAAATTAGTTTGAAAAATGATAGCCAAAGTTTCAAACATAGGACTTGATCTTAGTGAAAGCGCCAAATATTTGCAACAAGAAGAGTACCAAACATTTTAAAAAAAACATGGAAAAGATGGGAGATGGTATGCGTACCCTAGCGAGAATTGCTCTTGAGAACACTTTGCTGTCAACTTTGTTTGCCCCACATAGCCACACATGAGCTCTCCTTACAAATGCCTCCCCAGGCAACCTGAAATGTGAAAGCACTACACATGTATATGACTTATATATGGAAGGTTTTCTTGTTACAATGAAAAAGAACATTATCTGTATGTTGTATGAAATGTTTGTGCTTGCCATTTGGTAATTTATTGATGCATGCAGCATCTTATATGATCCTGAAAAGAATGTCAAATTAAGAAACGAGTTCTAATAGTATGAAGAGATTAGAGTGAATAAAACTACGGTTTGAAATGTAACTAAACAGGAACAGGTGTTTGAATGTCGTGTATGCTTCCTTCAAATTGTCTAGCACACTTTTGCGAGTGTGTGAATTATAAATTAGTATCATTTAATTTGGAAAGAAATGGAAACAAAGTGTGAGGTGACATATATGATAATAAAGAATGTCACTCTTGAAGCATAGGTCAGTGGTTTTTTCCCTTGTAAATTAAAATATCTTTTCATCAAAAAATTAAAACATATATTTCAGTAATTTTCTCTGATGGCCATCATAGTTTTGCTATTAAGATTTATCTCGCCAGGAAAGTAATGTTTAGAGGGTTTGTTATGGTGCTTGGAAGGAACCTTTGGTTCCTCTCATGTGAAACATGGACTATTGATTTAAAACATACTTACTTTCTACCGTATAAATTACAAAGATGAAGAAATGTTTCTTAGTCTGACATCGCTCACAACCATGCGATGGTAAACCGAAGGATCCAGTCTCTCTCGTGCTTGTACAAGTTAGATGATGTGTCCAAGCATGGTGCAGTTTCCGATTCCAAAATGAATTGGAATATAGAGTGTTTCCGTTGTTTGCCACTCTCTCGTACTCATGTATATGAGATAGAGCAGTATATGTCATCTAGGCACACTGCGTACAGAGTTTGATACCAAAACGAATTCAAATGCATGGCATATGATCATCGAATAAATCTTTGAGACGCAAATAGTCCAATGACCACGCCACACGTTGTATGCCCTGTTACAGTGCTCGAGCATATTTTCATGGTTAATGAACTAATTGTTCCACCCGTCATGGTCACTCGTCTATGTCTTCATGGAACCAAAGACCACCTTGCCTTCTCAAAGGTGTGAGACACAGGGGCTGGCCACTGCCCTTACAATCTAGCAGGATGGGGATCGAGACCTCTTAGAGTCCTCCGTTCGGCGCCGGGGGACGCCGCTCCTCCATTGCCCGCTTCCTTGATTCCAAGGGCCAACAGCTCCCTTCAACACCTCCAATCCTTTCTCCGGGACCCCTTGGGATGTGAGGTCAACCTCGGGTGTTAATTAATTATCACTCCATCCCCATTTTAAATTATAAGACTGTTTGGTTTTTCTAAATATTGCTTTTACTATGCAAAATCTAGAAAAGCTAAAATATCTTATAATTTAGAAAGGGGGAGGGGGGGCGTACGTAGACCGAAGTGATTAGTTTGTGGGATTTAAGCGTTGAGTTGGGTTCACGCTGTTGTGCTTGTGCAGAGCCGGTCTGTTTCCATCTTACACCGTTACACGTCGACACCTTGAGTTCGTTCCTTGTGCTCTGCTGCTTCATTCGATCTGTAGATGAGGTGGCATGCATGCAAACTGCAAATACATGTCGTAGCTAATATGGTATAGGTTACCCGACGGCAGGAGGGAAGCAGTAGGAGGCGCACATGAGGTAGAACCACTCCGTCTCCGTGAGGTCCTCAGGCGCCAGCGCCGCGGTCGGCCGGCGAGGCGCCGGCACCACCACCTGCTGCTGCTGCTGCGCGCCGCCCCTGCCACCGCCCGCTCCCCCACCACCGTCGGCGGCCGCCTCCCCCGCCAGGGAGTCGTAGAGCTCCTTGAGCTGCCGGCTGCGGCGCAGCGCGGCCCGGCCGGCCCCCGCTGCCGTCGCCGTCTCCTCCCCCTCCTCGCCGGCGCCCTCCCCGCCCGGCTGATGCACCGTCGTCTTGCGCGTCCTGATGGCGCCGTTGTAGTGGCCCTCCGCCCACACCAGCGCGCTGCGCAGGCAGCGCCATGCATGCATGATCAGAATCAGATCGATAAAAAAAATCTCGGCTAGTCAGTCGAGCAAGAAGCAAGAAGAAGCGTACCCTTGGCGCGGGTAGAGGCGCCAGAGGAGGCTGTACGTCCACCCCGTGCTCTGCGCCACCGACTGCAGCGCCTTCTGCACGGCCTCGCCGCCGGCTGCCATGGCTGGGATGTGGCTACCTGCTCCTGCTGTGTGCTGCTTCGATTCGTTCAGTGATCTGAGCTATAGATCGAGCGAGACTGCGATGTGAGTTGGCGAGGGTTCGAGGCTTAATTTGAGGAGGGGAGGGGAAGGCAGTGAGTGACGCAGTGTGTCGTTGACTGGTGGCTGGGCACCAGACGGCCCGGCCGGCTCCGCGCGCGCGCGAACTCATGCACCTGATCGCGAGGGCACGTGGGGTGGGGTGCAGCCACTGTAGATTTGTAGGTGTAGCAAAACGAGCGACCAACGATAGAGGAGGTGGAAAGAGGAGTACATGTGACAGGATTTATTAGACTTTCCCTCCTCGCATCCCGAATGTCCGTAGTCGGCACTCAATGCCCGCCCCACCAAATGACTGTTCTACCCCCAGCCTTTTTTGGAAATTCAAGAGGTCCACGATTGTCGATTGCGGACGGAAGGCGGAAACGAGGGATGCTCTGAGCAACAACTGGAATTTTTTTTCTTTTTTTTTAAAAAACAATCTACTTTAAAAGATTAAGAAAATTGAATTGTAAAATATAAGAGACATGTGCTCCAATAAATTAAAGAACGCTCGTCCTCATAAGAGCATTTGCAAGAGTCTTTTTAAAGATCACTCTTTAAATTATTACTTGGAGAGTAATTTACATAAAAAAGCGGTTTCTATATCTTCCCATACTCTAACCATTTTTCTATATCTTGTTTGCACTCTAGAGAGTCATTCTCGTTTTCTATCTTTGGCTAGCGAGAAATTTAGAATATAAGATGGCTATATTTGGATAACTAATTGAAGAGTCTGTCGAGCGTATTTTTTTCATTAAAATCTCTAATCCTAGCATTTAGGAAGGACTTAAAGAATATCTTAGAGTTGCTCTAATACATAGGATCCACCTGTTAGTGAGAGAAAAAAAACTCACTTCTGCCCTTCTCTCCGTGCTTTCTCTTCTCACGATACTAGAGGTGCGCAACGGCGGAGGCCTGCCCAACACGTGGTTGTGGTGGCGGACTACCCAGCGCAAACTGTGCGCTATGGCAACCTAACCGGTGCAAGGCTACGGCTATGGCTCGCCTACCAAAGCGTGTTGGCGTGGATCTCACTGAAGTGAGCTCAGTGCGATGGGGAGCAATGCGGCGCTCGGCACGGTGCAATGCAGTGTAGGGCCCGTATGCCAGTGAGAGAGAAGGTAAGAGCGGGAATTGAGAAAAATTTCTACAAGATCCCCTCTATTTGAGGGAAAGAGAGAAGATTTTGAGGGATTGAAAGAAAAATTAGAAAAAGAAGATCAACTGGAGCTGTGTTTTTGCACCTCAGTTCCCTTTATGTAAAAATATAGGAACCTCTTTTGTCAATCTAGTGGAGTTGCTCTCAGAGGTCCAAGTGGGCAAAGGAGAATTGAATGAGGTAAAGCATATCGAGCAGCTTCAATGCCTCTTCATATCCTTATAACTAGGGGTTATGAAACTTTTTTCTTGTTTTAGTAGTCCATTAATACCTCTTCTTTTGTTTTGGTCACCAAAATTTGTCTTGCCACCCCTCAAATAAAGGAAGAGTTGTATCTCTCCTAATAGCACGAGCCACATCCCAACCATCACATTTTAGTTATTTTTTTATTACACATATGTGGGCTCACTTTCGCATAGATATTAGGAGAGATATATTGGGGTACTGCTAAACTAACTCTTCTAATATTCACAAAAGCACTGTTATTAAGCTACCCCATACTGGGGGATAGATTATTTTTGAAACTGGTGGACATGCTCTACAGGCAAAAGAGGATTTTCTTCTACCGTCCAAGTGGACATTCATCGGCAGACCTCCAAAGCATACGTCATACGTGGAAATCTGACGGACCGTATTTTTCGTAACTATATGGCTTTTGGGACTCCACTGGCAGTGATAGCCTGTTCGCTTGGGCTGAAATCTGGCTAATCTGGCTGGTTTTTTCGAGGAAAAAAACACTGCTGAATGGCTGGCTGATAATCTCAAGCGAACATGCTGATGTTTCTTTGCAATAGTACGGGTGTTTATTGTACCCAACGCATGGCTCTGTTGTGGTGATATATCAAACAAGCTAGTTGTTGTCCTTGAGACACCTTTTGCAAGGTCTGGCACGATCTTGCAGGGAAAGTCCATCCCCTGCCATGACCCACTACGTACTGCCACAGTAGCTCCAACTTTGCAGTGCCTTTCCCTTGAGTGGAAAGGAGATTGATGTGCACCACAGCTATTGCTGGTCCTGGGAACGAGCGAGGCCCTAATTCTGGGGCTGCACAAAGGAGTAAAAGGACTTGCTTCCACCCTCTCATCCTTCCATCCTGGGATACAGGGGTGCACCACTAGATTCTACTACCCCTCCTCTTGGCAGCAGCTTCCACAGCATTCCATTTCTGTCAGGCAGGCAATTGGTGCCTTCTGAGCCCCAACATGTGCTGTGCACAAGCTGAATGAAACCAAGCAACTGGACTGCATGCGTTCCATTTCTGTCGTCAGGCAGTTTTTGCTTGCCTCCATCTTGCAGTTGGACTTCAATTTGGATGCAGTCTACAGCAAGGTAAAAGTGACGTCATAGCATGCAGGTCAACAAAGCATTATTCTGCTAGCTAGGCTGGTTGGCATACAAGCTGGGTTTATTCCTTGTTATTATGGTTGCCTCCGAGTAGAAAGCATATGTATATATATGTAGTAGATAGACTCTAAAAGCATGCACCAGATTACAACATGGTATGCACTCGGCTCCTCTGCCAATTTACAGATGATTTCAGGGCGGTTCACGCGAACACATCACATCTCACTAAAGAACAGAACGGCTTGAGCAAAACTTGGAGCTATAAGCAGCCAGGAAGATGATTCATGGAAAGGTGGTGTCTCGAATCTGACATGTCATTTGGCGATACAAGGGTCTGTTCTCAGAATGTCAAAATCTACAAATATCACGGATGTGTTGTCCTTGGTTCGCAAATTCCTAGCTTCGTTCAATACACGGTTGGCTACTTTAGCCGCTGAGGTGCTGTCACCAGCGTTCCTCTCCTTTCCCTGCAGATTGTGAAATGGTAAGGCAAGCAACAATAAAGGCCACTGCAGCTGCAGAACAATGACATGAAAAACGTACAGTCATCAGATCTTTTACCTCAACAACAAGCTGTACCGCCTTTTTAGTGCTGATGACATCCCAGAGCCCATCACTGCGTACATAAAAAAAAAACTGACTAGTCAGCAGATGGTTGCATTATAACAGTAGCATTACCTTGCTAGCATTAGGAGAACCCAAGTTACCTAGCAATAACGGCAAAAGCTGTGCATGCTTTGGTGATACGAACAGCTTGGCTCACATATGGTTCTGAGCTGAAGCGTGAGTCTTGCTCCTTAAGAAACTTGTCTCCAAACATCCTAGCAAGATTTAGTCCTGTTGAAACAATAACGAACATTGATTACGCCTCCACCGTAAATGGGAAAAGAATTCAATGGAACGGAGCAAAATATCATACCATTAAGACGAACTTCCCCATCTTTCAGGGGCTGCCCAGTTCTTGCTATCCTAGCTCTTTCAGTTGCACTAGCTACTCGATGATCTTCAGTCATATCAATTGTTTTTCCATTGACACTGAAAAAGCGTAGGTTGTTATCGGGCTTGGAAACATGTTACTAACAATGTTTTCTTTTAATGGATGTTAGCAACAATGTTTGCAATTCTACACCATACAGGATGTTAGCAGGAAAAACTAACATATCAGCTGGCTTGCTTATATTTAATAAAAAAAAAATCTCTGCATGGCTTCAAGGGGGGGAAAAAGGCAAACCTCTTACCTCATTACACAAGCAGAATCACCAAGATTAGCACACTGGGCAAAACAATCTTTATTCTGATCAAACCAAATAAGAAGTGCTGTGCCTGTACATCCCTGAGAAGGGACAAATAAAAACCATAAGCCTTAACAGTTTGTATCAAGGTAATTCAAGGGAAGAGTATGCAACTACTACTCAGCAAAGCAACACAAATGACTAAGGCATATAAGAGGACTCCGATTAGACTACAAATTTTCAGAAGCAAACAACCATTGCTATTTCTGGGTAGGCATTCAAACAAAGGGAGGATTCTTACAATATCTGATAGTAGGGTACATGCTTACATAATAAGATCTCAAATCTGGGAGCAAAACTACCTAGAAATCTGAATACCAGAGATGAATTCATTTCAGTAAAAAGGTTGGAAACCAGAGAAACCATTTCAATTAGGACCAAAACAACTTAATAATGTGTACTCAAGACATGGGATCAGCAATCAGACAAACTGTGTCATGAATTGTGACCCCAACAGAAAAATAATTGTTGACATCACTACAACAGTAAGATTTCTTGATAGGCCTGATATATCAAACATGGAAATACAAAACGTATATTAAGTTGAGAGGGGCAGCTCTAAAATACTAAATATCACAGCCTTGCAAGTTGTGAACATATAAACAAACCTTTCACAAAATATAAAATTCACTTAGGTAATAGGAAGATAAGTCTGGACTAAAACTTCAACAATAGCATCTGACACATGACAACTAGAGAAAGGGTGAACCTCGTACTGATGATCGATTGCGTTTTCTGTCAAAGTAAACGCATATCTAAGAACATCAGAAGCATCAGAACATGATTGCACTCGTTCTTTTGTTTCAGGATGAGACAAAATGTATCCCAGATTTTCTGGAAGAATCCTACAAATTGAAAGGGAAAACATCAGTTTTGCATGGTGAGACTAAAATATCCAAATATTAAAAATAAAATATATGTGCTGATTTAATTAATACAAGAAAATCCCCAGATACTAGGATGAAGTGATAAACTGATGCCATGCAATGCATAGTCATGCATCAAAGAAGCACAAATGACTAACTTGCTGACAGCTTTGGCAGCTCCATCCCCACCATGTCCATCAAAAATTCCAAAGAGCCCAAACTGCAACAAAATCAGGCATAAGAAAAAAAAGAATAAAGAATTTGGAAGAACTATCTGATTACTGACATGTTCAACACCCTGCAGAGGACACTGGCAAAAGCTTATGTCTTCCATTGGAAGTTTCCTTCCACTTCTACGTGCCACCATTGGATCGGATGCCATACCAACACCAGCAGGAACTCGTTGATTTTGCAGTGAAATTTGAACCTTCAGAGGTAGAAACACAATTGATTTTTTTTTAAAAAAAGGACTAACTATTGAAAAATTGCTATGATGCTCAAAGTAAGCTGAATGTTAAGCACCAGAAACTTTAAGACCAAAAAACATGTGTATACTTCAAATCATGAATTCGGACCAGATGAACAGAAATCATTTAACATTGTGGTGGTTGCAGTGTTTCAACCAGCCCTCAACAAAGTTAGCTGAATGAAGCAAGCATCCATACAAACAATGATGATCAAGAATCACTTAGCAAGTCCAGTAAGCCAGCAGCTAGCATTCATTCAATGTTCTAAAACAGTCGCCCTCGCAAGGTACCTCAAGCTTAAGTGGCACCATGCCTCCTGCAGAGCTTTTTAGAACACTAGCTTTAACAACTATTCAATTTGTAGACAATATTGTTGACACTTGACACTAGAAATAAACCATTCATTATGATTTCTCCAATAACAACACACCAGACGAACTTTTCCTCTACTTATGGTCAGATGTGTGGAAATTCAATGGGCAATATAGGACAATAAGTGGTCTACAGATCCACATATGGGCTTGCAACAGAAGGGAACACCAGAATCATGATTTTGAGGACCAAACCCTTCTTAGCAAAATTGAACTCATATGCATAGATTAAGCTTATATACCAAAACTAGCCATAAGAGATTTATGGCAAATCATATGGAATGAAAGTGGAAGAGCACACCCAGAAGCATGAAAAGAAAATGTAAATAACTATATTCCATGCATTCATCAGCTATTCATGTGCTTTAGGGAATAGGCTTTAGATCCCCCATGATATCACTATTTTGATGCTGTTTTTTATTTTATTTTCTCTTTATTTTCCCTTCTTTTCGGTGAATCATGTTGGATTTGATCTCTAGCCTATCCCAAGTTGCTTGAAACTAAAAGGTTTTGCTCTTCTTCTTGTATGTTCCATACAATCGCATCTGGTGAATGGAGTTCAGTAGTTTATAATAAGCAGTAGGACACAGAGTCTGTAATTTTTCATATTCAATTTGAACTAAATGTATGAGATTATAATGGCCATGTAAACCTACAAAAGATGAAGTGTTTCAGATTAAGACTTGTGAAGATATCAAGCATAAGGATCAATACTTAGGATTTGGTATGAGCATATGCAACCAATTCTATAAACATATCAACTCTGATCAATTCCAAAGGATTCAGACTTCTATGAGACATACAATGCAAGTTCAGTAGACTGTATAGTTGAACTACTAAAGATCCATAAAATATTTTACCAAATTTGGAAGAAACTAGAGATGCTGGAAGAATATTATGAACTTACAGATAGTTTAGATGAAGTCCCTAGAGTTATAGTATCACCATGTGCAAGTTCAGCAGGTTCACCCCAACGCCTAGACTGAGCATCTGGGTGGTGAACCGACTGGGAGTTCAAGAAAGTTCCATTCAAGCTGCCCATGTCCATAAGTTCCCATTTTAATGTCTGCAATATTCCAATATACCAATTATCACTGTTTCAGAGGTAAGGAAGAATTTTAAATTGTACTGCAGCACATAAGTAACTAGATGAGCGAAAGCATCTCAAAGACTGTAACATAAACTACAGATTTGATCAATACAGTAGATAACCAGATAACATTTAGAGGCTCTACCCTACACAGTTTTCTAGTGAGCCAATTATCAAGCTTTATCCAGTATGTTTCTGCTCACAAATAAGCAGCTAATGATATGATGGTGCTGACAAAAGTAAGCATGACTAACCTTGCAGGAACAGTTTCTGCCATGGCATTATAAATTATTAGGTTTGAAACATGTACCCGTAGCATCCACACTCACAATATCGAGTTTTTGAGTAATAATTTTGGACAAACATACACCTAAATTTTGATGATCACAAACATACATAATGGTACTGCTAAGGTTGATCGATAGCATCACTTATTCAGTTTTCAAAGCTAAAAGTACAGAAATGTAAACATTTCAAATCATGAAAGTACAATAGAAACAATAAATAGTTCTTGAACAGCTTACCTTTGCATTCCAGTTTATCTGAGCATGTTTCCCTGATACTTCAGAGTCCTTGAACACTAAATCACTAGGGGGAACCCTTCCAAGAGTTATTGGGAGCATGGAAGGTCTACTTGACTGCCGAGAACAGCTTATTCCATGAGATGGACCAGCTATGACCTCTAAATTCAGGATGCTATCTGCACTTCTAACAAAAGATTGGATGAAATGGGCATATAAATGCCAACCTTTGCAAGCAATGGACTATTAGAATGTCCAGGTCAAGTTTGAAGGATAGCTTACGATATGTATTATCCTTCAGAGAAACACTTCCATTATGATTATCCTCTCCAGAAACCCTTCTTCTGTGCTTCTGATCAGGTGTTGGCCATTTTGGTAGTGGTGTACGTTTTAGTGTGCTTCCTAATCGAAACTCTTCAGAAGTATCATTTTCAACATTGATTACATGAGTTTCTCCTACAAAATCAGTAGAGATTATCAATAACTGGAATTTTTTTTTGTAAATCCATAATTGGAGCAATCCAGCAAAGACGAGAAAATAGCTGATACTCCAACAAGGCTACTAAATGGTTGGGTATGATTATGCATACCTTGTGTAGCACAACATTCAGCAGGATAAATCCTCCCTGTATCAGTAATTGCATGACTTCTAGGCGAAGTGTTACTCCTATTTGTTTGAATTTTCGAAGGTTCTCCTACAGAACTTCCAAGAAAAATATTACTCTGTCTAGAGTGATCGCCCCGATTTTCAGAAAGAAGAGGCCTATCTATATCCTCATCCTGCAAGTAGAGAGTGTAAAGCATTGAGACAGCAATACAAGTACATCCACATTGCAATTAAAGAAAAGAAGAGCTTGATGTAGATCATGTAGTGGAAATGCCTCAGTGCACAATTACATTTTGTTATAACTAGTTATCATAAGCATTCCATGAAAGGCAAAGGTCAATTGATGTGGCTACCACTCCACAGAAATTATTAAGGAAAACACCAAGTTTATGTCTAAAAACATGGATCATTGAATTAGTTTTGACAACCCTTATGTCATGACTTTCGGTTCCTTTTTTTCTTTTTTCTTTTTACTTTTATGACTGATCAGCTTGTGTGAGGAAATGAGTTACTGACAATAACCAAAGCTCCTGCACAAAAACATTGGAATGAAGAAAGCCCAAATTTAATATTTCTTTCAGATTCCTTATAAAATTAGTGCCATTGCCTAGGTCTGAGCATCCAGCATGTTCTCGTGCATGTAACAGCTCTGAGAGATAAAAAATCAGCTCAGATTTCTTATCAGGGAGTAGATGTTTTTTGTCCGCTAGGGAGCTAGATACTCATTATTCATCATGACCCATCAACTAAGGAAATAATAAGCAATCATTTGACATCAAGATCACTGAACAACAAAATGTAACAACAATACTTTTCTCCCACTGCTGGCCAATTCATAGCAATTGATACCAACGTAAGCAGCAACGACAGCCTAATCAACCTTAAGCATGATTCAACAACTACAGTGGCACAAATCAAACAGCCTCAAACCATCAATGCAATATTATTTATCTACAAGACTACAAGAAACAAACCAACGGCTAAGAACCACTAGAGATGGACCTCAACACCGTATGAATTAGAATCAGCCACGTTTGAAGAAATCACACAAAGAAGACAAAATGTGCCACAGGACAGGCCCAAGAATTCTCCGCTAATGGCGCGGCAGCAAGAACCCCCAATCCCCAATCGACCGGCGATCCCTGTGTGTATATATTCTTCCAAGAAACACCGGGACCAGCGATTCGCGTAAAAATCATCGATGTTTCGCATCTTGGCGACTCGAGGCAACAAGAAGGGGACAAGAAAGCTGGGATCTTGACCTGGACAGCGACCGGGGTCGGGGCCGCCACCGCGGTCTGGAGCGGGCGGCGCTGCCGCTGCCGCTGCCCACGCCGCCGCCACCATCGCCGGAAGGCGAAGACGACGAGGACGAAGATGGCGAGCGCGGCTATGGCAGCGGCGACGAACACCAGAGGAGGGGCGGCCATGAAGGGGGAGAGGGAGGGGGAGGGGGGGCTAAGATGGCTGCATCGCCATCGCCATTTCTTCGCTGTACGCGTGCGCGCGTGTTCGCTAATCTGTTGTCCGTGGGTTTCTTGGGGAGCCTATTTTTGGGAGAGGGGGGGGGGGGGGGGGGGGGTTCGGTTGCTGCGCACATGAATCTTGAGCACACACACACTTTTCTTGCGAGTTTTCTTACTTTTCGGTTTCAGTTTTTTTTTATTGATTGTTTTTATTTTCGGAACCGGTTTGATTTTTTTATCATTTAATATTTTACAGCAAGTAGCATATAATTGCTTCTTATTTTCGGTCTAAGTTTTTTAAGAAATGTGGTTTTTTCCATAATATTGAGAAATGTGGTTTTTCTTTGCTTACATACTCTTAAAAATTGTTTTGTTGTAGATATATTGTCTTTAGAGGACTGCATCATCTTTAGAATCCTCCATTTAGCATATAAATTACCTATTTATTTATTTGTCTATTTGTTTATGTAGCATTCTCAGTCAAGATATTTTAAAAAATTCTTTAACAGCAAATAGAAGAGGCAAGACATAATTTTTTTATAGTGAGATGGATAATTTGATGAATTAAGGCATCAGAGACCATGTTTAGATATGCATAAACCATGGATAAAGACGCTTGATATATAGACATGGAGCCATATTTTAGTTGTACAATCTTCTTCAAGTGACTGTATTTTTTAATTTTCATGCTCAGGATTTGCCACTAAATATTGCATGACTTAAAATGGATTCACTCCATTTCCTTGACCATGCCTGGTGGAGGTATAAGAGAAGGGGAAATATTAACACCTTCTAAATGGGTCAAATCCTTTTAAAAGAAAAAAGTTGGTCAACTCATCATCTGAGACTAAGAGCTCATGAGCAATGAATAAAGGGGTCGTTAGTAGGTTGTATGCTGCAGCGGAGAAGAGAGAGGAGGAGAGACAAGAGACATGGACTGTAAGCTAGATAATGAACATCAACCAAAAATACTTATAGATGAAGCAACTACTATATGAGTGGGTTGATAAGTGAGTTATAATGATCAGCTAAAAGCTGTATCATTAGCCCTTCTCTTAGATAACTTTCACACTTATGAGTGCCAAATAATGCTAGATTAGAATGGTTCCATAACTTAGCTGAACTAAAATACATACTTAATGTTTTCTTAAAACTACATATCGGTGGCGAAGGCCGGTCCAGAAACAAAATCAATGTTGTTCCAGTTCTGATACGATGAGTACTCACTAGATCTCTCTTGCTACTTTATTTTATATGTAAGAAAAAGCACACAATAAATCAGAGTGAAAAGCTAACTTGGGCCTTGTTTAGATGGCAAAAAAATTTGCCTGAAAAGTTCTGTAGCACTTTCGTTTGTATTTGGTAATTATTGTCCCCACCATAGTCTAAGTAGGTTCAAAAGATTCGTCTTCCAAATTACAGACAAACTGTGCAATTAATTATTTTTTACCTATATTTAATGCTTCATGTATACGTGCAAAGATTTAATGTGATGAGGAATCTTAAAAAGTTTTCAACTTTTCACCTCCACCTAAACAAGGCATTGGCGGAAAAATCGATAGGAATAGGACGGTGATACCATGGCCTTGTTTAGATCCCCAAATTAGGGATCTTCGAATCACTGTAGTGGCATTGTGCTTCACTGTAGCATTTTTATTTTTATTTAGTAATAATTATCCAAACATTGATTAATTAGACTTAAAACGTTCGTCTCGCAAAGTACAATAAAACTGTGCAATTAGTTTTTGATTTCATCTACATTTAGTACTCCATACATGTGTCAGTATTTTGATGTAATAAAGAATTTTTTTTATAGTAGAATTTGATATGAATTTGGCGAACTAAACATAGCCGATGCAGCACTTTCTGGTTGCATGCTAGTAGTACAGCCTGCAGGGCAGTTGTACAGGCGGCGAGCAGGCATTGAAAGCCCGTGGCCAGCACAAGTCAGCGAAATGACCTCACTACCCTGATCTGACAGTCGCCGCCGATTGGCCGGCCGGCCGGCCGGATCACGGCGTGGCTGTCCTGCGACTGCATGCCAGTACAATGATTAGCTTCATCCTTTGCTTTGGCCCTTGTTTAGTTGCAAATTTTTTTTGCAAAATGATACTATAACAAATTTTGTTGTTATTTGGTAATTAGTATCTAATTATGATCTAATTAGGCTTACAAGTCCATTTCGTCTAAACTATGTAATTAGTTTTATTTTTTATCTATATTTAATGCTTCATACATGCGTCAAAGATTCGAATGCGTCAAATATTCGATATGACGGGGAATGTTGAAAAATTTTGCAAAATTTTTTGCAACTAAACAGGACCTTGGATTTGATTTGATTTAATCTGACCCAATCTAGTACTACCGTAGGCAAAACTGTGAGCTAGTAGTTCAACTCTGCTTGCAAAGGCACGCCTGAAATGAACCATCGAATCTTTGGGGGACGATGCGGATGAACGTGGGGCGACACAGATAAGGCCGACAGATTAACTAGCAAGAAGCAAAGCAGAGCAAGCGGCCAGATGAGAAAACAATGCTTAGATTCTACTCCTACTGGAGCCGTCGATTAATTCGAATTCAGCTCAACCACCCACCTCGGCTTTTATTTCTAGATCCTGGTTCGTTTCACTAAAAAGTCATGGCTGAAAATACTGTTCGCCGATTTGTTTGAGAGAAAAATATTATTCGTTCGCTAAAATAATACAACTCATAAGACAAGCGGTATGCACATGTATTGCTGCAATGAGTCCCTTTCCGCATTCATGCCGAAGCTGACACAGGTTAAGTGAGAGGTGGCAAAGGCAAAGATGGACCCAGCAGCAAAAACACAGGGCACAGGCCTACGAAAGAAGTTAGGCTGATATGCTATATACATGTGCATACCTATTTTTTTAATCAAAATTGTGATAGAAAATAATGATCAGGAGGGTCTAACTAGACATGTTTGTTAGAAGCACATTTCCAGCCCAACCCTCTCACGTCTCATTTGGTCTCATACGACAACTACTCGATCGGCCCATAGGCCCATTGCTAATAAGACTTTGGGACCAGAGTACTTAAAGGCCAGCTTTGTAAAAGGTTGTTAAGCTTGAGGTAAACCATCACTCCCTTCTAAAACTGTTGAGGTCATCTATAGCTAGTTCATGTGTAAGAGGACTGGAACCAAATTGCTAGAGTTATCCTAAGTCAAGTTTTTGTAAGTTTGACCAAATTTATAGAAAAGAATAGCAATATTTATGATAGAAAATTATTATTATTATTAATTAAATGCACTATGAAATGTATATTTTTATTAGTGTCATAGATGTTAATATTCTTTCCTACGAAGTTGGTCAAACTTACAAAAATTAGACTTATGATAACTCTAGAATTGATTTATTTAGAATAAAGGGAGTAGCTAGCACAATTCAGCAGAAGAAAGCGGCATGAAGTAAGCATATTTGTTATCCAATCCCCCACCGCATTTATGATAAAGTACCCTTTAGATTTGGGAAGAACCTCAATAAAATCCATGGATATATCTAACCAAGAAGACTTAGGAATGTCTAGTGGTTGTAACAGCCCAAGTGACTTATAATATGTTCATACTTGGTTTATTGACAAATCAAACACTATTTGACAAAATACTCTATTGTAGCCTTGACAGCTTTCCAATTGAAAAATTGCGTCAGTCATTGGTGAGTAGCATGAATACCAAAATGACCTCCAATTCATAAGCTTATCAAAGTCAGCCTATGCCAAAATAGACCAAGTAAACAGTTGCAATCGCGGAAGATCAATCAAAGGTTTGGCTAAAAGCCCATAATTCTTGATAAAATTTTGTATTACACAAAAAAACCCTCAATTCATTTGCACTTTGAGGAGTAGGCCAAGATAACATAGAAGTCATCTTACTTGGATCAGATACCACAGTGCCTTGATCATAAATAGTGTGGCCCATGTACTCAATTTGTGTTTGAGAAAAACAACATTTGCTAGCTTTGGCAAACAACTTATTTCCCGTCGAGACCTAAAGAGCTTCTCTCAAATGTTGTACATGAGCTATCAAATGTAGGGTTATATCATCCATGAATGCCATCACAAATTTTCTAAGGAATTCATCAAAGATAGAATTCATAAGGCACTAAAGGTGGTAGGTGCATTGGTAAGTCCAAAGGGAGTGACTGTGTACCGAACATGACCATTATGGGTTTTAAATGTTGTTTTGGGTTCATCTACAAGGTCCTTCCTTATTTGGTGGAACCCAGACTTCATGTGTAGCTTAGCAAATAAAGAACTTGGCCCCAGCTAAGCTCAAACAAGATCTCATCTATAAGGGGCATAGGGAACTTGTTCTTTATAGTGAGTTCATTTAACTTCCTATAGTCTGTACATAAAGACACTATAAGAAATCTTGGTTCCTGTGACAATAAGATTATGACGATGAAAGTCTGTTTCATGTCGCAGAATGCATTCTATGACACTGCAGTGACAATGTAACTGTCATCACAGAAGGTATGTCACTAATGTAAGGTCCTAGATGGCTAGAGGGGGGGTGAATAGCCTATTAAAAATTCTACAAGAACCACTAAGCAAACTTGTTAGAATAACAAACGGCGTAAAGCGAGTTTTGCTTAGCCAAAGGTTGTGATGCAAGCCTCCTATCCACAAGTCTAGTAGATTAAGATCTCTAGTTCACTCAAGAGCTATGTCACTAAGGTTACACTAGAGAACAAGCTAACACTACTAGCAAAGCTACTACTAGAGCTACACAAGATAAACTAGTGAATGTAAAAACAAGAGAGAGGATTGTGATTATTATACCGACGGTGAAGTGAAGATGTTGCCAATCACCAAGATGATATACAATCAATCAATATTGACAACAACACAATATGAAGACCAATCACCGGGAGACAAGAGACACAATATTTGTTCACCCGGTGTTCACTTGTGCACCGACAAGCTACGTCACCGGTTGTGTCGACCAACACTTAGATGGTTCCTCGGTGTGACCCTCAAGTCACTTGCCCCTCAAGGCACGCCCCGCAAGGCACCGCAAGACACCACTCTCAAGTGAGGTAACTCAATGACACGCGGATTCCACTAGAGTTGCTTTTGGCGTCCCGCCGAGGAAAGCACAAGAACCTCTCACAATCAACCGGAGGTGGCCAAGAACAATCACCTTCTCTTGCCAACGCCTCCAACAATCTCCAAGCCGGCTAGGAGCGGTACTCTCCAAGAGTAACAAGAAATCCACCGGCTAAACCACCCACAAGTGCCACTAGATGCCCTCAAGCTATGCAATGCACTTTGGGATCACTCAATCTCACTTTTGATTTGCAATCAAGCAAGAGAGATGAGTGGAAGGAGTAGCTCTAGCTCAAAGGATGCACAAGAGTGTTAGAAATGCCAAGAGACCTCCCAAAGGGCCGGCCAACAAGTATTTATAAGCATCCCAAACAAATAGAGCCGTTACAACTCCACTCACGTTCTTCGCGGGACCACCGGACGCGCCGGTCGTAACTGACCGGACGCGCTCAACCGCGTCCGGTGCCTCTGCGACGTCCACGTGTCCTCTAATTTCAAATTCGTCCGTTAGATCCTCCAACGGTCACTGTGCGCCAACGGTCAAACGAGCGACCGGACGCGCTGCAGCGAACCACCGGACGCGCCGGTCCCGTGGGTCACCGGACGCACCGGTGTCAAACCCTAGCTCGCGCGCCTGACGCCCGCGCTGCACTGACCGGACGCGCTGGTCCACAGTGACCGCGTCCGGTGCAGCGTCCGGTGCAGCTCTGTGACCGCGTTCGCCTCCGTTTCTTTTCCGACTTCCGACACAATGGAAAATAGGCATTTCATTTTTCCGAAATCGCCTGAATCCCGTGCTCGCACGCTCGGCGGGAGGGAGAGAGGAACCCAAACCCCTCTCTTCCCGCAAACCACAGCGCTACCAACGCCACCTTTGCAAATGTGCCAACACCATCAAGTGTACATCTCCATGTGCTTGTGTGTTAGCTTTTTCTCAATCATTTTCAAAGGTTTTCCAGTTAGCTCACTAGGCCCTACATGCAATGCACTTCATGAATTCACCTAGTGGCACCCATGCGTCGAATAACCGATAAGACTTCCCCTCTTAATAGTTCGGCTATCGACCCTAAACCACTCACACCCTATATGGTGTCTTGAGTGTAAAACAAAATGGCCCTATGGTTATACCTTTGCCTTGAGCCCATTTTGTTTCTCCAAATGATATGATCCACTTCATATCATCACATGACCGTCTCGATCCGTCGACCTTGATTTCACTTGCTCTTCACCGTTGCATCGGTCCGTCGGCGCCAAGTCTTGCTCAAGCTTCACCATCGCATGGTCCTTCGCTTCGAAGCCTCGACTTGCCCTTCACCTTCACAACCGGTCCATCGAGCCAAGCCTCATCATAGTCTCCACCATCTTGGTCACATGAGTCAATGTCATGTCTCATATTCAACGACCACCTTTATCTAAATCATCCACTTAGATACAAAGGTTAGTCCTGGGTTTCATCAATTAGCCAAAACCAAACTAGAGACTTTCAATCTCCCCCTTTTTGGTAATTGATGACAACCCTCACAAAGATGATTTTGATAATAAAAGTTTTGAACTTGTCATACTTGTCCAATCATTTTGCTCATAAGTAAAGTTTTGGACAATTATCACAAGCTCGGTTTTGGTAGCATTAGCTCCCCCTACATATGTGCATAGGGTTTGGATTGAAAGCTTTGCACATATGCATAGATAGAAGTGTTGGGAGAGTAATTCTACCAAAATGATGCTAAGGTGTAAGAAATGGACCTTTGAAGCGTGATACCAATCGGAGTTGCCTTTACACCATCCTTAGCATCATGAAGTAACTAGACAACATCAAAACTCAAGAACCCCGTGAGATCAACATTATATGTAAAGGTTCTTGGACCACTTGTAAAACTTTAGGTAAGTCTAGATACCACAAGTAAAGCTATTCCTATGCATGCTAGTAGATCATTTCATCATCCAAGTTCTATACTAGCATTGCACCACACAAGCATGTATATTGAATTTAAATACATGTGCAATGAGCAAGTCATATGAGAATGCACAAACAAATGCAACAACTTTGTTTATGAGCTTGCTCCCCCTACTTGTGTGCATCAAAAATTTTATTTACCCCTTTATCATGTTGAAACATCTTTTTCTCTCCCCCTTTGTCAACAACTTACCCAAAAATGGGATCAAATTGTGGAGAGAAGAAAAAATGTTTGATGGAGTAGGTTAAAATTTATCAAATTTGGTTCAACCTAGAACACTTGCCAAAGATATTTAATTCAATTTGAACCAAAGACAAGCTTCTTCACACCTCCTAATAAGGGTTATCTTGCCTATGTTGAATTAAACACTTATAGCAAATCTTCTAGATTCAACACTAGGTTTGCAAGCTCACAAACATGTCATATGCCACCACTAGATCAAAAAAATCAAAGAAGCAATAGTGGTAACATATATCCATCAAATTCATTTGATTTATCATGAATGCTCATGCATACCACTTATTATGTCTACATGCTCTAGCAAGTCCTTAGCATAGGATGAATGACATGTCAATCAACTTTACCTTGCAACGTCGAAGGAGAGGCATGTCAATAAGTGAGTGGGGTGCATTCAACTCATGTTTGAGAAATCAAGAATGTTCAATTCATTCCTTAGCTTGCAAAACCTCTTTTCATCAAGTGGCTTAGTGAGAATATCGGCAAGTTGATCATCGGTGCCAACACTTTCAATGGCAATATCTCCCTTTTGTTGATGATCTCTAATGAAATGATGTCTTATGTCAATATGCTTTGTTCTTCCATGTTGAACCGGGTTTTGTATCATCTTGATTGCACTCTCATTATCACATAGCAATGGCACATTCTTAAAGTTGAGACCATAATCCTTCCAAGTTGATTTCATCCATAGCAATTGTGCACAACAACTCCCCGCACTCACATATTCGGCTTCGGCGGTAGATATTGCCACACTATTTTGTTTCTTTGAGGACCATGACACAAGTGATCTTCCAAGTAATTGACATGTGCCACTTGTGCTCTTTCTATTGATCTTGCAACCCCCATAGTCGGAGTCTGAATATCCAATCAATTCAAACTTTGACCCCTTGGGATACCATAGTCCAACATCTCTTGTTTGCTTCAAGTACCTCAATATTCTCTTTGCAGCCGTGAGATGACTCTCTCTAGGTGAGGCTTGATATCTAGCACACATGCAAACACTAAACATGACATCCGGCCTTGATGCGGTGACATAGAGTAGACTTCCAATCAAAGACCGATATTCCTTTTGATTCACCATATTGCCATCAAGATCACTATCCAAATTGCCATTTGTACCCATTGGAGTTGAAATTGGCTTTGCATCTTGCATTCCAAACTTCTTCAACATGTCCCTTATGTATTTCCCTTGACTCACAAATGTCCCATTCTTCAATTGCTTTACTTGAAGACCAAGGAAGTAGCTAAGTTCACCAATCATAGACATTTCAAACTCTTTGGCCATCATAGCACCAAATTCTTCACAATAAGCTTGATTGGTTGATCCAAAGATGATGTCATCAACATATATTTGCACTATGAATAGATCATTTCTAATCTTCTTGGTGAATAGAGTTGTATCAACCTTGCCCATCTTGAATCCCTTAGAGAGAAGGAAATCCCTTAGCCTCTCATACCATGCTCTAGGTGCTTGCTTTAAGCCATATAAAGCCTTCTTTAACTTGTACACATGGTTGGGTTTCTTGTCATCTTCAAATCCGGGAGATTGCTCAACAAAGACTAACTCATTGATGATCCCATTGAGAAATGCACTTTTGACATCCATTTGATATAGTTTGATGTTGTGTGCACAAGCATAAGCCAATAGAATCCTTATTGCCTCCAATCTTGCCACGGGAGCATATGTTTCATCATAGTCAAGACCTTCTACTTGAGTGTAACCTTGAGCAACTAGTCTTGCTTTGTTTCTCACCACAATGCCATCTTGATCTTGCTTGTTTTTGAACACCCACTTGGTTCCAATCACATTGTAGTCATTTGGCCTTTTTACCAACTCCCAAACATCATTTCTTGTGAAATTGTTAAGCTCTTCTTGCATAGCCATGATCCAATCGGCATCCCTCAAAGCTTCTTCTATCTTCTTTGGTTCTATGGTTGACACAAATGATGCATGCTCACAAAACATAGCCAATCTTGATCTTGTTTGCACACCACTTCTAATATCACCAATAACACTATCAATGGGGTGATCTCTTGCAATATGTTGTGGTTGGAGTACTTGCATTTGATTGCTTGAGCTTGGTTGATCACTTGATGTATCTTGATGAGAAGAACTAGCACCTTGATCTTGCACTTGAGAGTCACTAACTTGCTTGAATGGTGAATTGAGCACTTGATCTTTATCATCATCTTGAATATCAATTACTTGCTTTGCTCTAATGTCCCCAATGTCCATGTTCTTCATTGCTTCCACTAAGAGAGTTCCACCAATATCATCTAGATTTTCTTCTTCATCTTGTGACCCATTGGTTTCATCAAATTGCACATCATGGACTTCTTCTAGAATGCCACTTGAATTGTTCCAAACTCTATAAGCTTTGCTTGTAGTTGAATAACCAAGTAGGAACCCCTCATCACATCTCTTGTCAAACTTCCCCAATCTAGTGCCTTTCTTCAAGATATAGCATTTGCAACCAAACACCCTAAAGTAAGAAATATTGGGCTTTCTTCCATGAAGTAGCTCATATGGGGTCTTCTCTAGCAATGGATGACAATATAGTCTATTGATGTAGTAGCAAGCGGTATTGATTGCTTCATCCCAAAATGATTGACTCACATTGTACTCATGAAGCATTGATCTAGCCATATCAAGCAATGTTCTATTCTTCCTCTCAACTAGGCCATTTGATTGTGGAGTGTACTTGGCCGAGAATTGATGTCCAATACCATAATGATCACAAAGTTCTTCAATTCTTGTATTCTTGAACTCACTTCCATTATCACTTCTCACTTTCTTGATTCTAGTCTCAAACTCATTGTGAACTCTAGTGAGAAATGTCTTGAAGGTGTCAAACACTTCACTTTTGTCACTAAGAAAGAATACCCATGTGAATCTTGTGAAGTCATCCACTATGACAAATCCATACTTGTTGCCACCTATGCTTGTATATGTTGTTGGTCCAAATAGATCCATGTGCATCAACTCAAATGCTTTGCATGTGCTCATTGTACTCTTCTTTGGATGTGAGCTTTCAACTTGCTTCCCGGCTTGACATGCACTACAAAGCTTATTCTTCTCAAATTCAACATCTTTCAAACCATTGACAAGATTGTGAGTTGTAAGCTTCTTCAATTGTTTCATGCCAACATGACCAAGCCTTCTATGCCAAAGCCAACCCATGCTTGATTTGGAGACTAAGCAAGTTGTCAAAGAAGTTTCTCTAGCATTGAAGTCAACTAGGTAGAGATTCTCATATCTAAAGCCCTTGAATGCCACATTTGAACCATCCATACTAATAACTTCCACATCATCAACCCCAAAGATGCATTTGTAGCCTAGATCACATATTTGTGCCACGGATAGAAGATTGAAATCTAAGCTTTCAACTAGTAACACATTGGAGATACTCATGTCATTTGATATTGCAATCTTGCCCAAGCCAATAACTTTGCCTTTCTTGTTATTGCCAAAAGTGATAGAATCAACACCACTATCATTGTCATTGATTGAGTCAAACATTCTTGATGTACCGGTCATGTGTTGAGTGCACCCACTATCAATAATCCAATGCCTTCCTCCGGCTTTGTAATTGACCTACAAGCAAATCAATGAAGTTTAGGTACCCACTTTTGTTTGGGTCCTTGTAGGTTAGTAACTAAGCTCTTTGGTACCCAAATAGCCTTCTTCTTTGGGCCCACAATTGGTGTACCAACAAACTTAGCTTGCACACCCTTCACACCCTTGGTAAGCACATAGCAAGAATCAAAAGGTATAGCATTAACAAGGTTCTTGCTTTGGTTCTTTTTATTGCAATTATGCTCTAGGTGCCCAACTTGCTTGCATCTATTGCAAAACCGACCATTGCCCCTCACAAAGCTAGGCTTTGGAGTTGCAAAGGCCGACTTGCCTTTCTTGGGGGTGTAGCCCAATCCCTCTTTGTTAAGAGAGAACCTTTGGCTACCCAAGCACTTAAGCAAGCGGGCCTCACCACCATAGGCCTTGCCTAGGGCGTGAGTGAGCTCATCCACCTCTCTCTTGAGAGTCTCATTCTCAACCATTAGTGAGGCATCACAAGTGAAACCATCACTAGTAGTGGAGATAGAGTTAGTGGTGGTGGATGAAGAGCTACAAGAAGGGTTAGTATTTGACATGATGATAGGTTCATTAAAGGATTCATCAATTATATCACATGTAACACCTATATCACATGATACAACAACCTCCTTCTTTGCTTGTTGCTCAAGTAGCAATGAGTGAGCTTTTTCAAGCTTGGAATGAGCCTTATCAAGATCCTCATGGTCTTCCACTAGACTCTCATGAGTGGTCTTAAGCTCACTAAGGACTTTCTCAAGTATTGCTACTTTCATTGAAAGCTTCTTACACTCTTTGTCCTTGGCAATAGCTATGTCTCTAGTTTGTTGCATCAAGTCATATAGTTGTTCTTTAGTTGGTTCATCATCATCATTTTCATTATCATTATCATTATCACTATCATGAGCATATTCCATTTCACTTTTATCATCACTCTCATCATATAATACCTTAGCTTCTTTAGCCATGAAGCATGAAGAGGATGAATCAAATAATGATGGCTTCTTGTTGATAGCAATGGAAGCAAAAGCCTTGTTGGATGATTCTTCTTCTTCTTCTTCATTATCTTCACTTTCCCAAGTGATCACATAGGCACCATTTTTGCCTTTCTTGAATGTCATCTTGGCCTCTCTCTTCTTCTTCTCAAACTTGTCCTTTTTGTTCTTCTTTTTATCATAAGGACATTCCGCTTGAAGGTGCTCGGTGCTATCACAATTGAAGCACTTTCTTTGTTGCTCATTTCTTTTGTAGTTGTCATTTCTCTTCTTAAAGCCTCTTCTCTTGATGAACATGTGACCCATCTTCTTGACTACAAGAGCAAGTGCCTCATCATCAATTTCAAATTCCCCATCTTTATTGTTGTCTTCTTCTTCTTCAATGATGGTAGCTTTGCCCTTGGAGGAGGTGGCCTTGAATGCCACGGTCTTCTTTTTCTTCTCATCTTCCACCTTCTCTTTGTCATCAACATCTTGATCATATTTGTCATAAGTCAATACTTCACCAAGCAAATCATTGGGTTTCATTGCTTCAAGCCCATCTCTTTGCAACATCATGATCAACATCTTGAATCTTCTAGGTAAGCTCAATAAGAACTTGTGACAAAAATCTTGATCTTGAGTCTTGTGCCCTAAGCTCTTGAGATCATTGACTATTACTTGCAATCTATGAAACATTTCAATGATTGTTTCATCATCCTTTTTCTTGAAGTTCTCAAACTCACTCTTGAGCCCATATAGCTTGGCACTCTTCACAACCTTAGTGCCCTCATATGTTTCACTCAACCTTGTCCACACTTCATTTGCCAAATTTAAATCCTTGATACCCTCAAATACTTTTGTGTCAATACCATTGTAAAGTGTATTGAGAGCCATTCTATTGCATGTCCTATTTGCTTTATCTTCATCGGTGAGATGATCGGGATCAATGATAGCAAAATCATTCTCGGTGACTTGCAATACTCTCTCATGAATAGAACCAAGGTACATTGTCATTTTTCTCTTCCAATGAGCAAAAGAACTAACACCATCAAAGAACGGTGGCTTGCCCCCAACATGATTGAACACAATTTGAGCCATTTTTTACACCGAAGGATGTTAAGCCTTGATTAAAACGGTGACCACTGCTCCGATACCACTTGTAAGGTCCTAGATGGCTAGAGGGGGGGTGAATAGCCTATTAAAAATTCTACAAGAACCACTAAGCAAACTTGTTAGAATAACAAACGGCGTAAAGCGAGTTTTGCTTAGCCAAAGGTTGTGATGCAAGCCTCCTATCCACAAGTCTAGTAGATTAAGATCTCTAGTTCACTCAAGAGCTATGTCACTAAGGTTACACTAGAGAACAAGCTAACACTACTAGCAAAGCTACTACTAGAGCTACACAAGATAAACTAGTGAATGTAAAAACAAGAGAGAGGATTGTGATTATTATACCGACGGTGAAGTGAAGATGTTGCCAATCACCAAGATGATATACAATCAATCAATATTGACAACAACACAATATGAAGACCAATCACCGGGAGACAAGAGACACAATATTTGTTCACCCGGTGTTCACTTGTGCACCGACAAGCTACGTCACCGGTTGTGTCGACCAACACTTAGATGGTTCCTCGGTGTGACCCTCAAGTCACTTGCCCCTCAAGGCACGCCCCGCAAGGCACCGCAAGACACCACTCTCAAGTGAGGTAACTCAATGACACGCGGATTCCACTAGAGTTGCTTTTGGCGTCCCGCCGAGGAAAGCACAAGAACCTCTCACAATCAACCGGAGGTGGCCAAGAACAATCACCTTCTCTTGCCAACGCCTCCAACAATCTCCAAGCCGGCTAGGAGCGGTACTCTCCAAGAGTAACAAGAAATCCACCGGCTAAACCACCCACAAGTGCCACTAGATGCCCTCAAGCTATGCAATGCACTTTGGGATCACTCAATCTCACTTTTGATTTGCAATCAAGCAAGAGAGATGAGTGGGAGGAGTAGCTCTAGCTCAAAGGATGCACAAGAGTGTTAGAAATGCCAAGAGACCTCCCAAAGGGCCGGCCAACAAGTATTTATAAGCATCCCAAACAAATAGAGCCGTTACAACTCCACTCACGTTCTTCGCGGGACCACCGGACGCGCCGGTCGTAACTGACCGGACGCGCTCAACCGCGTCCGGTGCCTCTACGACGTCCACGTGTCCTCTGATTTCAAATTCGTCCGTTAGATCCTCCAACGGTCACTGTGCGCCAACGGTCAAACGAGCGACCGGACGCGCTGCAGCGAACCACCGGACGCGCCGGTGCGCACAGTACCCGCTCGCGCGAAGACATCATCGGACGCGCTCCTCTCAACCACCGGACGCCACAGTACCCGCGTCCGGTAGGAGTCCAGTAAGCTCCCTGGACCACCGGACGCGTCCGATGGTGTGTGACCGAACGCGCTCCGCGTCCGACGTCCTCGGATCCCTCAGGGCGCATGACCGGACGCGCCGGTCCCGTGGGTCACCGGACGCACCGGTGTCAAACCCTAGCTCGCGCGCCTGACGCCCGCGCTGCACTGACCGGACGCGCTGGTCCACAGTGACCGCGTCCGGTGCAGCGTCCGGTGCAGCTCTGTGACCGCGTTCGCCTCCGTTTCTTTTCCGACTTCCGGCGCAATGGAAAATAGGCATTTCATTTTTCCGAAATCGCCTGAATCCCGTGCTCGCACGCTCGGTGGGAGGGAGAGAGGAACCCAAACCCCTCTCTTCCCGCAAACCACAGCGCTACCAACGCCACCTTTGCAAATGTGCCAACACCATCAAGTGTACATCTCCATGTGCTTGTGTGTTAGCTTTTTCTCAATCATTTTCAAAGGTTTTCCAGTTAGCTCACTAGGCCCTACATGCAATGCACTTCATGAATTCACCTAGTGGCACCCATGCGTCGAATAACCGATAAGACTTCCCCTCTTAATAGTTCGGCTATCGACCCTAAACCACTCACACCCTCTATGGTGTCTTGAGTGTAAAACAAAATGGCCCTATGGTTATACCTTTGCCTTGAGCCCATTTTGTTTCTCCAAATGATATGATCCACTTCATATCATCACATGACCGTCTCGATCCGTCGACCTTGATTTCACTTGCTCTTCACCGTTGCATCGGTCCGTCGGCGCCAAGTCTTGCTCAAGCTTCACCATCGCATGGTCCTTCGCTTCGAAGCCTCGACTTGCCCTTCACCTTCACAACCGGTCCATCGAGCCAAGCCTCATCATGGTCTCCACCATCTTGGTCACATGAGTCAATGTCATGTCTCATATTCAACGACCACCTTTATCTAAATCATCCACTTAGATACAAAGGTTAGTCCTGGGTTTCATCAATTAGCCAAAACCAAACTAGAGACTTTCAACTAACCAGCTTCTATGACCACCAGAGGACGCTATCATAGATATAGTGACAACAATTCTTCTGTCACTAACTAGTGACAGCAACATCTATCACTAAACTTGTCACAACATATACCATCCTCTTTTGAACAAGGATAGTTGGAAAGGCAAAAGGACTGATACTTCTAGAGATAATGCCTGTGGCCAACATGTTCATAACTTTTATTTCAGTCTCATCCTTTAAAGTAAGGTTGTAGTGAGCATGGCCTATTTGTCAAGCGATATAGTCGAAGTGTTTTTCTATATTATTCAACTATATGAGTTTGTCTCAGAGTCAATTGTAGTGAGGATGGCCCCTTGTCATGTCCTTAGTAGTTTTGGTGATTGAAATGACACAAATGAGCAATAGACTAACATGTGTGCCAAAGTTTACTTAGATCCTAGGGGTGGAAGGAAAGAAATGGTTCAAAGTCTAGAGAATAAACCGCAAATAAACCAACAACAAAATATTATGAACACCTCACGATTTGGTGGAGGAAAATAAACTCATCAGACTATTGGGTGTTCATCAGGTAATGCGCAGAGACAAGGCACTATGTAGATTAACTTATTAGATAGTCTGGCGATGGGTCAACATGGGTGCTTGATGTTGGCTGTTCGTTTGACAACTAATAGAGGCAAAAGGTTGTAGGGAATATTCTTGAACACCAGACCATCTGGTGAGTGCAATTTTTGTCGGCCTTTGCCAACGAATATATTTTGATGGAGATATATATATACCTCATACGTCTAGTCATTTGGGGTGGTGGAGTACCTTGAAACTACAGGAAACTAGTGCAAGTGTTGGAATACTCCATTCACCATATGTGTGTGCTTGGTGATCAGATATAAGGCTTGTAATATTTATTAGGGATTTATTAGCAAGTGATTGGTCTTTAGCTTGAGAGCTAGAGTATGTGAAATAGGGTGCGTGCCTTTGTAATCTTGGTATATTGGAAGACTTGGTATTACTCTGGCAATGTTGATGTCCGTCCTAGATTTGTGTGGAGTGGTGGTGACTTCATGTGCAGGGGCGAAATAGACCCACCACTTAGTGGAGAAACCATAGTGGATGGTCCCACGATGTCTAAGAGAGTCAAGCAGCAATGGTAAGCCTAAGGGCCTGTTTGGCAAAGCTCCACCACTCCTAGATTCTCAAGCTTAGCTCCTTAATTCTCTAGTGGAGTGATTCTACTTGGTTATGGTGGGGGAGCAAGGTGGGGAGCAGAGTGATTCTTGTGGACTTTGAATAGGGAGCAGTGGAGAGCAGGTTTTTTAGCTCCCACCTCCCAGTATAAAGGAGAAGTGATTCTTACCTGCTTCCCACCTGAATCTATGCAAGATTTAACTGTTTGGCGTGGGAGGTGTGATTCTCATGAAGAATTTGTTCCAATGAGCCCTACCAAATGGCCCCTAAGTGGCTTACAACACTTGCCTTGGTTGGTAGGAGCCTTTATGGCAAGCCCAATATCATGGCTGAGAAAAGGATCAGCATGAACTTACCTCAATTGAGATCTAACGTGGACCGGGGATTGCATTTTGTCAACAAACATCACAGTATGCCTTGCCTTGCCTTGCCTTGAGAGTTTAGACCTCCTTGCTTGAGCTCTTTACTTACCAAATTTATGTTTCTGCATGTGCTTGATTGTGTGGCTTTACCTTTCCTATTAGCTTAGGTTTTTATAGTATTAGCTCTTTGTTAAAAATCTTCTTAGGGTTTAGGTAAGTAGAGAACATCAGGTAAACATAAGTACACATCTTTCTAGGTGGTTATTTTGGTTTATAAAGTAGAAAATTAAAGAGAACCCTAGGTTAAGTTTTTAGTGACCCAATTCACCCCTCCACCTTGGGTCATCCACTCTAAGGTTTCTCTCATCAATAATTTTAACATCTTGCCCCTATGGGTGGTCACTTCAAATCCAAACAATATCACCTTCTGAAATTGCTCCCAACTCTGAACCCTTGAGACAATCTTGTAATACCGATACTATTTGGTAGCCCTATCTATCAAAGACATTGAGGTAGTTGTGACGTGAAATGCTTTAGGAATTTGATAAATTTTGAAATATGCATGATCCCTTACAACTAGATATGCACATCTGCCCCACCAAACTTCAAGAAATCCATTTTGGAAGCCAATTTTTGAAGACTATTTTGAGAATCCAACAAAACCAAAACTAGCCCCCCTTGACTTCCATCAGTAAACCCAATAATAAGCATCACAACGCCTGCATCACCCGCATAATAAAAAAACCAAATCAATTTCTTAAGATGAAGTGGAGAAATTCACCTGCACAGTATAGAATTGAGGAGGTGGTAGAGGTGGAAACTGAGGATGCGGTCCCGTTAGCTGTGGACCATGGTGATCTAGAGGTCCCACCCTCGAAGCAGGAAACTCCTTGAGATCATGTGCGACATGAAGTTGTTCTTGCTGAGAATCTCCTAGAAAAGACATTGACAAGTCCACCTTTTCTTGCACTTGGTCGACTCGAGTGGCTTGGTCGATGCACTTGGTGCCGAATAACTTCCTTGCGGTCATCGTGAGATTGTCCTCAAAGAGTTTGCACAACCTCGCCTCTGCATCCTCCATGGCAGTGCAAAATCTACCAAGTATGAGCCACTTACTAATTAGGAGCCGTGGTAAATTCCTCTACTCCAAAATGGGTGAATTGTAGACCTAGAATAATTGCAATGGCAATAGGGATATATCTATATATTTGGGGAAGAACTTATAAGAGATGGATAGAGATAAAGATAGAGAAAGAGATGGAAGAAGCAGAGAGGAAAAATATGAGAAATAGAATTGGGAAAGCGAATTCAGTTATTATTCATCATGTCCCCCATGTGAGCAAAGTCCAATTCTAGGCCAACACATTGATGTCTCATTCGGGATCACATGTACAAGTACCAGACTAATATTCCCATTGCTACATTCCCCTTTTTCTTCTTGATAGCGCTAGCTCACTCCTATGCAGCATCCAACCACGTGACATGACATACCGTCCTCCTGACTTGGCCACTTCTACTTCTAACTACATGCAGATTTATCTTCTCTACTTTGCTTAGTGTTTACTTTGTGCAACATACCTTTGGTTGTGTTGTAGTGGTTATTAGCATAGTCATAGTTGTATGCTTGTCAAGTTGAGTAGTATCACACTCTTGCTCCTGATCACCACCCTTAAACCAGTGCTCTAGTATATCTGTATGTGCACAATTAGAGTAGTGAGATATAGTGCAGACATGGTGTCTAAACTATACTTTGCACGTGGTTACGACTTGCCCCATGGATTGTTTGTGGTAGTCAGTAGGTGGGATAGCCCTATCTAATCTCCATATTCCACCACGTGGATCAAGCAAGTTATTAAAAAGTAGAACCAGCCATGTGGAGCAGTGGTACTATTAAATCTATTGCCATTGGTCATCTAGACGTCCCTATGTGCAATTTTGTGAACCGTATCTTGCTTGTTATAGCATGTCTTGCTAAGTAGAACCATAGAGTAGAGATAGATCTTAGGAAATCTTTGCTCACTTGTTGTCCTCCCACCTAGCTATACCTTATTTGTATCTTTGTGTGAGTTACCTCTATCTTTGATGTCATATTACCCTATCTATTTATCAATTACCCCCACTATACTTTTGTCGGTACCAATAATATAGGGGTACCCACATTTAACGATAATAAAAACTAAAACAATTAAGCCACGACAAAACACAGCCTACTTCAGAACGCGTGACAGGTCCGTCTCGTACGAGGCTGGCTCGACGGAATGCCTCGACCGCATCTTGTCTCCGACTCGTACGAGGCCCCCTCGACGGGAGGCCTCGACCGCGCTCCGACCCGCACGAGGCTCGATCGCCCACCGGGAGCGCTCCGACTCGCGTGAGCCCAGGTCGAGGCGCTCGATCCCCTCTTTCTCCACCTACCACGGGACAAAATTCATGGCATTTAATACAACCACCAACTACCACCTACCGGCATGGCCGCAGCCTGGGTCGACGTAGGAACAATACCAGTGTCAGTCCTCACTGTTTTACCGCCCATCCCGTGATGGGAGGTGAAAAACGTCACTGTGCCCACCGTACCTCACCCTATGCATCACTATTAACCCTTGAGGGAGGATACGACAAAGCCCGTACGCCGCGATTCCAGGGATTCGGACTTATCCGATCAGCCTCGACCCGGCCTCGACGCCTAACACAGCACAACAGGGAAGGAAGGACGGCATGGCACGGCGCTCCGGGTCATTTCGGCGTCTCGTCCGCTGCAACTCCATGGCGTCCAGGGATGGCCTCCCATATCTAGAGCACGTCGCTGCAGCCACTTCAACAGGGATCGACAAAACATCGTTTCAAGGCACCATCATCCTGGCCACCTCTCGCCCTATAAAAGGGGAGGCCGGGGCTCCACAAGGAAGGACGGACCACAATCCAAGCACCAGATAGCGATCAACATCTCAAGCAATCGACTTGTATTCCTTTTTCCTCTTTTGAGACCTGGGCTCACCACCCTCTCTCGCAAGCTTGTAACCCCTATGCAAGCACCTCGGTGCAAGGAAATATAACATCTCCTCCCCCCAGCTGGACGTAGGGCCTTCTCTTGCCCGAACCAGGATAAATTCCCGTGTGTTCTCCTTGCATCACCATCCAGGAAAGGGACACACAGCATTTACTCGTTGGTCTAGGACCCCCTCGGGTCCGAACACCGACAACTTTGATATCTAAGTTATGGTATAACTAAGATCTCTAATTTATTATTATTCCTGGCCATTACTTTCTCTATGGATTAAATAAAAAATAATACCTTGGAATACTCCTTGGTAAAGTACTACAACAATATTATATGTGCTTGTATAATATTCTATTTGTGCATAAGAAATACCAGTAATCATCAGAAACCTTCGGTGCCCGTAACTCAATTGGAGAATTCAGTGACCGCGCCACATCTAGTAGTCATTGCCAACCATATTGGAGATCCCAAGCTTTAGTGGCGGATCTCTGGTGATCACCAGAGTTTTCAAGTGAGGCTAAAAACCTTTTGCGTAGCCTCTGTGTAGCACCTTTATTCTCTGGTGCCTAGCACCAAAAGGTTCTAGTGCCCTCTATCTTCTCCGTCATCTCTAGGTATAAACTCCGCATTGGTGTGGTCTTCGGTGACCACCAGAAGTAATGTGAGTTCTTCTCCTTTCCCTATTGATTGTGGAGCCACCTAAGCTCTTGTCACCTTGGCGATGTTTAGACCAATCTGATTGTGTGCAATGCCAAGCTATGCTTAGACATCTGATGGTGCACTTCAGTGCCCACTGAGCTCCATTTTGCCACATCTTTTTGTCTAGGATTCTTTCACCTAATAACTTAGACTTCTTACTTGGCTTCTAGGGTCTTCAACATAGCTTCTAAACCTTTGCTTGAGATGTTGATCACTTGGTATTCATTGTAGCCTTGTCCAATCCATCCTTGCATTCATAGCACTAAAACCTTGTATACTAGCAAACCACGTTGGTTTCAATGGCCATGTTGTCACTCAATCACTAAGGTAGCATTTGGTTGGGAGGCAAGGTGAAGTGGGACGGTCCCATCTTTGTTTTCTAGGATGGACGGGGACGAGATCCATTTTCTGTTAGGTTGATGAGGGACGGGATCGACCCATTTTGTGTTTGGTTGAAGGGATAAATAGGAATAGGATGGATGTTGGGTTTGACACTGTTAGCTACTATAGTGAATCACATGCCAAATTATGTATTTATTGCATAGACCTTCTCATAAGGAGTGCAACAAAATTGGGTTTGCAATTTTAGAATGTTTCTACTAATTACTATGCATTTTAGAAATTTCACCCTATTTTCTGCATAAAATAAAAAATAACAGAAAAATGGAAAACCATTTTTCACTAGGGACCCTAGGGTTCTAAGGATTTACATCACTATTCATGAGTCACAAGATTTGCATCCGAAACCCTAGAAAACTTCCCTAATCCATTTTCACCCTTCTTCAGACAACAAATGAAGCAGAAACAGAGCCCGCAGGCACGTCTGCTGCCCGCCCTAGGCGCATTCACCGCCCACCCCCAGGTGCCGCCGCCGACCACCCCCAGGCGCGTCTGCCGCTACCCCAGGCGCCGCCATCGGTCGCCGCCCTGCATGTCTCACGGCTCCTCCCTGCCTAACTGCCGGCACTGATGGCCTCAATCGGGGATGACCCCATCCCCTCGATTTGGAGGCACGAAAGTCACGCGGATATGCTCAGCATATCCTTGTTCCATAGCAACTCTAAACCAAATAGCCTAACAAAGAGGTTCATCCCATCCTATCCCACCAAATTCTAGCAACCAAACACTACCTAAAATCACTTAGTCCCAATGAGAGTATATGTGATCCAACCACCAAAATCACTTAGTCCCCAATGAGGAGTATGTGTGTTCCAACCACATTTCTTGCTTTGACTTTCAAAGCGTAGTTCAAACAAGTAAACTAATAAATAGTGAAGGAGTTATTGTTAGCTAGAAAAGGACGCAAAGAGTGGGAGTGGAGCGATAGTGACACCACCGCCGTAGGCAATGAAAGATATAAGACGAGTAGTGCCAAGAGCATACTCCTTGGTCGCAGATCAAATCATTTCTTAGACTGAGAAATGTCCCTGGTTAAATCTACTTCCAAAGTGTGGTAGAACTTACTAGATTAATAAATAGCATTGTGATCTTTTCTCTGTACACTAATTTATCCTAAACTTGCTAGTATTAGTTGATTAAACCTCATTTGGCATAGCTCCACTTTACTAGTGAAGTCTTTTTCTTCTTTAGCTTCACGAGCAACTCTATCGGTAGCTAAATCTGTTTTGGTGAATTGTTGGCAAGACTCTACATGTGAATCTCCTTAGAACATACTCACAAAATCCCACACAGGGCCCATAAGAGCCGGTGGAAGCTAAGAGAAGCTATTCTTTTAAGCTACATCTCCTATCCACCCCTTGTGATAACACGTTTTAAGGAGCTCCTCAGATAAAGTTGCTTTATTTTACCCATTTGGCACAAACACAGATATGGACAGTAACGAATGATCAGATTTTCAAAGACATTCAGCCCAGTTTAACAAACTCTAGAAGTCTTCCCTTTAAAGACATCACGTTGCTATCACACAAGGTGAAGTCAAGTCTTGCACTACCTTTAGATCAATGGATACAAAATCTGGTGTAATCTGTAGGCTTGGCTTGTTTTTTATTAACTTGTTAACACTTTAACCTATTTTGTTTTTTTCTAATATATTCTCTATAGATAATGATACCTATAGGGCATTCGTCCATCCGGACCCTGATCCGCCCCGCGCCACCCGCTCGACCCATTGGTTCGCACCTGCAAAATATCAATGACCGCTCTCTCTCTCTCATGCCTCCTTGCCTCCGCTTCTCTCTCTCTCGCGTGCCTCCAGCGCTCCTCCCTCCCTCTCCCTCTTTGGTACGGGCGAGCATCCCAGCGTGGCGGCTCCTCCCTGCCTCTGCTTTTATCTCTCTCGTGTGCCTCCAGTACTCCTCCCTCTCCCTCTCTCTTTGAGGCGCGGACGAGCATCCCGCCGCGACAGCGCAGCGCCTCGGCATGGGCTCAGCATGAGTGGGCCACAACATGGAGGCCCGAGCGGCCCTTGACACGGCATGCAACGGTGTTTATGGCCCCAGTAACGGGCGGACCAGTGTGGCAGGGCCAAGCATGAGTGGCTTCCCAGCGAATCTGGCTCCCTTGTCCTAGTCGTGCGACCACTGCCTCCCTGTTGCGCGTGTCACGTAGCCACCGGTTCCAAGCGCCACCAGGCCGTTGCCTCCGGTGAACTCCACACGCTGATGAGCCTCCACTCTCCCGGTCAGCAAGGAGATGTTGCTCTATGCTGAAAGCACATATTACAGGCGTATGTTTTAATTATTTCAGATGTTTCAGAGGTATGTTGCAAGTGCTTCATACGTACGTTGCAAAAATAGATCAAGATGTTGCACATGTTGCAAGTGTTTCAGATGAATGTTGCAAGTGTATTGTTCCAAATGTTTCATTTTTTCAGACGTATGTTGCACATGTTTTATCTGGGTGTTGCATATGTTTTACGCATATGTTGCAAGTGTTTCATTCGGATATTGCATATGTTTCACACATATGTTGTAAGTGTTTCATCTGAATGTTGCATATGTTTTGCAATGACTATACATGTGTTTTCCTGGTATTTCAGACATATGTTACAAGTGTTTCAATTTTTTTTGATGTATGTTGCAAGTGTTTCATCTAGATGTTGCAAAGATGGATCTATGTTGCATATGTTGCAGTAGAACTCATCTGCAACAGTCGCATGCTGCAGTTGTTGGGCCCACCTACATGTTCGTGGGTATGAAGGGGACACCACGGTGCGGACGTAGGACACGGAGCGATGCGGGACATGAAACACACGTGGGCCACGGTGTGGGCATAGGCCACGGAGCAGCGCAGGCCCTAGATGAAGCAGGTGCAGGCGTCCCCGGGCACTAGACTGACCCATTTTCTTTTGACTTAATAATGGCCCCGGTCCCTCCAGATTTTTTTTCTTAAAAAACAAAACAAAACAGCTTCAAGCAACTTGCGAAGCTGCCAGAAGACCTATGCCAAACGGATCCTAATTACCTTCGGGTGCTAGGGCGCTAGCATTACCTTTTTTTCAAACGGTTTTTAGTTAATATGGTGATTAGCTCAGAAACGGATAGATGAAGGTTAACAGAGGCTAGTATTAGAGAGATCAAAACGTCTTCACAGTTTTACAGATAAAATCAATCCAATATACCCCGTGGAGCATACACATGGTAAGATTATTAGATTATGTACATACGGCATCATCACTGACGAACAAGGTATGCCACGCGCGCGCATCGGCGTCACCACTCCCTGCCCAGATCATCTCGGCGGCCGTGTAAATAGCCTCAGACCCCGCACTCCCTGCCCAGGATCATCTCGGCGGCCGTGCCCATAGCCTCGGGCCCGGCGCGGCCGAGGAGCGCCACGGCGAGCTCATCCTCGCCCCAGTGCTGGAGGCCGCTGCTCAGGCGCTTGAGCACCCTCAGGTCCACCTCCTGCACCCAGCACGGGGTGCACTCCACCACCAGCCCCAGGAACCCAGAGACGTAGGCACGCCACAGGGAGAGGTCGCAGCCCAGGGAGATCTTGCCGTCCAGCGCGCTCGCCAGGAACCCCAGGTGCGACCGCATGACCCTCTCGCGGCGCCGGGACACGGGCGTCGGGTCGATGCCCCAGGCGAACATCCCCGAGTACACCGCGAGGTAGGCCAGCGCGTGCCCGCCCAGCTTGTACACCATGCCTCCGCTGGCCCCGCCCTGGTCCAGGTCCTGCACGGCCAGGAACCAAGACGGCAGCATCTCCTGGATCAGGGACTGGACGAGAGCCGTGCCGCCTGATAGCCAGACGAGTGTCGCTCCCAGCGATGCCGCCACCTTCACCTGCGTCATTGCAGCGGAAAGAGATACCTGGCCATGCCTCATCCCGTACTTGGTCTTCTTTAGTTTGTCTGACCGATGTCTGGGCACAGTTGTTTCCGCGATATCCTTCACTGAAAGCATCAGAAGGGAGAGTATGTCCTCGGCGAGTATGGAGCAGTCCTTGATGCACCGGAATATCCGGAGGTAGAGTATTCCTGGCGCAACTGGTGAGAAACCACCAGGGCAGTACCCGTGGCCCAGAAGGCTGGCGACGCCTCCACAGCTGCATACTGATGTCGAAGACATGCCAAGGGTAGCGGCAAAGCAGCTTCGGAGGAGCTGGACGACTGCCTCATTGTTGTGGTGGAACACCGTGCGCGAAGCTGAAAATATTAGGAAATCGGTCCATCGCTTCACCTTCTGGGTCCACAGTGCTGCAACGATTGCCATACTTGGCCAAGGGCAGCTTGCAGCGAGGTTCTCTAGAGCTGGACCAGCAAGGTTGAGGAAACGCTCTGATGCCTTGTCAAGCTTGTATGTGATTGTGAGGCTCACGAAAGCAGCTAATGGCAACGGAAGTGTACCCGAAGAACTTCCTCCTGCAATACATGAGACCTGGATTAGTATAGTACTCTCCATGAAAATTGGCATGTTGGCTGTAGCAATGGCAGGAAATGGTAACAGGAACCAGCACCTGTAACTAGCCTTGGAACGTCAACACCGGTAGCAGCTACAATTTTCTTGATGTGCTCATCAACCATGGATAGGTTCACAGAGGGGCTAGGCCAATCTGATCCATTCATGGATGCTGGCTTCCAGACACCCCGCGTTACCTCAGCTGAAAAGTAGCTTACTATTGTAGCAAGAGATGCAGGCAGGAAATCAGCCAGATCCTTCAGGCCTGAAAAATGAGAAGACGCGGTTAAACAGCTGACCCTGAATGAGCATGTTCTAAAATAAAGGTTAGAAGCTACAGTTCAGTACTCGTTACTCTTGATTCTCAAATAAAAGTAGCACTAGTTTCTGAAATTGCCTTAAACTGAACACAACCGACCTGTGGCCAGTTCACGTGGAAACAGTCTTCCATGGGAACAGGCAGTCAGAGCAGCATCAACCACAAATGGAACAGCCTCCAGTATCTCCCAAGCTGGCAACTGAGGCCAAAGATGTGAATCGTCCACACCAGGACCGGAAGAATTACTTATGCTGCTACTTCCAGACAAAGAACCTATAGATGTGCCTCCTTTATTAGCCTTTCTGAACATCTGATTAAGAAGGCTGTCCACATTGTTACGTACAGGTGTCCCATGAGCAAGTCCAGAGAGAGTTGAGGCCAGACAAGCTTGGTGTTGCCGGTACCATAACTTCAACTTTGGAAACGAGTCCATAAAAATAGGATTCCCAGATGATGGGTGTGAAGTTGATACTTGTGATTGCCTTTGTCCGTTTCGTTGTCTTGCCAAACTGCTGGAAGATAGAACCTGGGAATTCCGCAACAGGAGAAGATACTCAGGAGTTAGCTGCGAGCCAACTGGAGCACCATCTCCCATTATGCAATACTCAAGTGGTGGATGGTTAAACTTCCAGAGTCTCAACAGAAGAATGAATGCATTCGAGAAGACTGTGTGAGCAGATATTTCCTCTCCAGTTCTCAGTGTCCAGGAAACACTTGGAGAAAGACACCCAAATACTTCACAGATTGCCATAAGAGCAGCAGCCAGCTCTGGAATCTGGTGATATGGAGAGGAAAAAGTTCAGAATCCAATGATAATATAGACTTCTGGATGGAAGTCAATGTAGGTGGCTATGTTAACCATACCAGGCCATGGAATGAGAAGATTGGAGCATAGTCCACGGCCGATATTCCTGAAAGAATAACATTGAGCATTGGACCAAGCTTTATCAATTGGCTCTCTCTTCCAGAACAATCGATTGGATCAGATGGTGAGAGCAGTTTAACAACTAACCGAACTGTATGCTCCTACAAGGCAGGAAACCACAGCATTTGAATATGAATTACCTCAGGACAGCGAGATGTTACATTGGTTCTCAAATAAAACAAAAGGAGGCAACGTATGCTACCATGTACATAGTAATTTTTGAAATTAATCAGTGATAGGGTCAATATTAGTCATACTATGGACCTGAAAATTGCAGCCTACTAACCTGAAAATTCCAACCTCGTAAAAGGGTGGCTCCACATAAAACAGTGGCAGCAGAAATGCTGTCGTCATCTGACCCATCAATTGCAACTTCAAATAACTTGTCGACCTCTACCAAGCTTCCATCAAGTTTATGAGCTTCATTCAGTGTTTATTACCATATTGATGTATGAGAATTAACAAATACGATAATATTAAGATATATGGAGCTCAGCCCTAGTGCGATTTTTTTAATGTACACCATTGTACAGTGCAAGTTCTTATTTTGATTTTTTGTTTCTTTTTGGAGAAAACAAACATAACACTCACATGCTTTTTTTCCCCCTTTTTTTCAAACAATGCAGGAGAGCTGCATGCCTTTTTATTAAAGGAGAGGGAACAAAAGGACCAATTACAATGCCATAAGGCAAGACTTATGCTTATGATGGTCAAACATTGTTTTTTAAACGACAGGGAAGAGAGCTGCTGGTTATATTAGAAGAAGAAGACCACACTGGGTAGCACACAGCACAGCTGAAGCAACCAAAACAACAAAGGCGGCTTGGAATTGTCAAACATTTTTCACTATTTAGGAATCATGAGTTTCTAGTAAATGGCAATTCCATAGCTTGGCAAATTATGCAAAGATATCCATTTTCCCATGCGTGGGTTGTACACACCTGGAAGCAGGAGTTGATACCAACATATTAACCAGTGGTTGAGTCAGCGGTGCACCATTCATGAAAGAAGACCACCCAGCAAGTTGGCTAGGGAGTGTATGAGATGCAGAGTTGGCGTGATTACTGATATAACCAGGCCAATAGTAAGCTGATGTATCCAGCAACTGCCTTGAGATACATGACTCCACAATCAAATGTCGCATATTTCCGGCTGACAAAATTAAAACACGATTTATATTAAGACTACCTTACATCATAACTAGAAGGTCAATCATATGTGTAATTCAAAAATAAAATATTTTAAGAGAAGCCACATACTATAGTTCATCCCATTGACATTATCCATGTAGCCATTGTTTATACTGATTCCCGAAATGAACATAGCAGCTTTAGTAGCAGCCTGATTAGCTGCTGGGATGACACATGAAGGAGGAACAAGCAAGCTTTCATAATCACCAAGTATCTGTAAGCTTAGCATCAATTCGTTGCGTAGATTACCAATTGCTTTCTTCCCATTCACATGACTGTTGAGTTCTGTTTCATTGCAATGCGAATCTGCTTCCATAATTATGTCAGCAATCGCAAGTGTTGTGATAGACAACAACATGCACAGCCGTGTGTCTAGGTGAGGTACAGGACCTTCAATTGGTTCTCTTTCCTGCTTGTTTCAAATGATCAAAGATTAGGATGTGAAACATTATAAGGTTGTCAAATTTGAATAACTGAGTGAAGATCGAAGACTCACTCTTTGTACAAGGCGAAGTGAAGCTACCCAGAGGGCCAAGAAAGCATCATGCCAAGTCGACCTATTGACTGCTTGAAGAGCCTTGACCAAACCTGCAATTTCCAGTCATTTAGATTAGCAGCAGCCCAAAGCAAAAAAAATAAGGAAATGGCTTCATCATTCAAGATAACCAAGGAGTTTGTTTCTATTGATGAATGAACTTACCACTTAAAATCTCAATGGAATTTGTTGCAGCAATTGAAGCATCGAGACAATCCTCAAGATACATATCGATAGGAATCCATAGTGAAGAATAGCTAGCACCAAGGCATCGTCCATTTGGTGAAGATAGAGGGTTAGAAGCCACTGTTGGGTGGAATCTTTTACGCATATTATGTTTAGTTTCTCCATATGCATTGCCATCACCTACAATCAAATGCTGAAATGGTTCCAAGGATATTGCTGAATTTTGCAAGGTAGATGAGTTTGTTGCAAGTAAGTGCAACCGGTTAGTAAATGCCCCCCAGTGAGATTGCCTGAAACAATTGAGATTGTTCACAATGTTATTAAATAAAAAGCGCGACATTTTACATAAAAAAAGGAACTACATGTATATTCCATTGTCACATGTTCAGTGAGGATATCCCTTCACGATCACTTCATTTATTAATATTAACAGAAAATGACTCCTAGGTTTCAGTCATGAACTTCTAGTAAACTACTGCAGCACTTAATGTTTACATTCACCCATCAGTCCATCAGACCATCACAAAGCTTGAGTCCCAATCCCGTGGCTGCAGTTTTTATCAAAACTTTTCTTGGTTATTTAAGAAGTAAGGCAAATCAAATATCACTAGTGTAGTCAGTGTTACTTTTTCTTTTCCTTTGCATAACCCCAAGTGCTTCTAGAAAATTAGCTTAAATGTTTGCATTAGAGAAAAATACACAGAGAATATTCTATGATACATTGGTTATGTTACTGGAAAAATCTTGAGCAATTACTTGTACCTCCCCAAACCCAAAACCCACACAAACAGGTATAAACCAAGGCTTCGTCCATAATCTTGAGTAAAGTTTATGAGGTCATGAGCCTATGAGATGAAGATCTAGTTTGTTATTTGATTAATTCATTTAAAAACAAATTACTAATGACCAATCAGCAAAAAGATGAATTCATCATTTCCAAATGATCAAAAATAAAGACCTGAAACAACTCAGTAAAAGAGTACTTCAAGTTGAAAAGCCATACATGTTTTCGCGTGCCAATGATAGGATACGAGTAATTACTTTATCACGAAGAAGATGCTCAATGAGCTCCATAGTTGTTACAGTGTTCATCTTCTGTAACTTTTCAATCTTCTCAGTTCTTAGTTCAGTAAAAGTTCCTTCAAATGTGCTCACATCTTCAGGCCTCGTTGGCCATTGAGTTTTCTTCTCTGGAGTTAACTCTAGCAGGCCCTCATCATCCAAAACAACATCAACCAACTGCCATATAATACAAAGAGCGAAATGCACAACAAAAACCCCTGGTTCACATGTAGAGATGCCAAATATTTTGGAAAGTTTAAGGTTCCCGTCTATTAAATTCATGATCCTGCAAACATAAGAGAGGCTTTAGCAAAGGACCTCTTGTTGCTCCAGCAAATTTAACCGCGCAAGACAGACTCTTTTTACCATTGCAGTTGAGACTACTAGAGGGTTAGAGTGCATGAATAAAGAATGGTGCAAGGAACAAGCTTATGAAGTGAAAGAGATCACATGGAAGCACATACACTCTTACTCACAAAAAACAAGCTAAACTTATAGGTATTTGACAGTGAGCAATAACAACGCAAAGTATTAGGAACTGAATAATATAAGGAATGGACAAAATGGAATATAAAGAAATTTGCAGAAGAATTTCGGCAATAAATCTGCCTTGACAAATTGAACAGAAAAAAATACTACAAAGATTACTGCAAGACAAGTAGACTTTCCATCATGGGAAAATTGGGGCGCTTAGTTGGAAAGCCAGATATGACGACTAATCCACTACAGAGACATCACACAAGAAGGTGGTATACTTGTGTAAACCTTATTATGACCACAAACACCTGAAACTGAAATGTCCATTTTTAAGACTATTAGGAACTATGCTAAATCTCATCGAACACTGCACCTGTGACTCTGTTTCTTATTCCAAACTACTGACGGGAGCATAGTGTTATGAAGTACAGGGAGCAGTCAGAGAGGGAAATGCACACTTTCTGAAATTTGCCGCTTTCATCTGATGATGGAAGTTGAACCCATGTCTTCTCAAGAGCTCTAGGTAGAGTCTATACTCCATTGGCCTGGAAAACCGGTGAGGAATGACCCTGCAAGACCAGAAGAACACATAAAGTCCATGAGAACAACATTGAGAAAAGTCCTAACTACATCATATCAGACAATCCACGCACAACTACATCATATCAGACAATCCACGCACATTGCATGACAGGAATAGCAGCCACTGAAATAATTAGTACCAAGTGGCATTTACGCGCTAATCTAACTACTTTTCCAGTTCCAGAACATGAGTCAAACTACCTGTTTTGGCTATTGCAAGACTCTGCTTCTCTAGAAAAACAGGACGAGGATTCCAGTGAAGACGTGATTAGCCTACCTAAGTGTCCAACTGCTTATAATAGTCCGAAAACAGGCATTTCTCCCCTGTCGTGATCTATCTACATTGTCGTTTGCCAATTACATTGACACTCTCACACAGCATATTTTCCCCTCAAATTATCGGGGCGAAGCACGTCACCTCCCTGGTAAACTCGTGTACGGGCAACACCGGACACGTCGTCCGGTTCAAATCCTTAATACTGGGAGGAATTAAAACTGCGTGCGTGCATTCGAAGTCCAACTGATCCGATCGAGATTCCCGACAGCTAAGCGCCGATCACACGCGCATTCGCCACTCCGATCCCACTCCCACCACCCGCCACGGACCACTCCAGAGACACAACACAAGCCGCCGCCGCCGCCACGAAGCACCGGACCGGACCCGTACCTGGTGGAGAGGAGCGCGAGGAGGAGCGCCGGGGACGCGAGCCGCGCCGCGAGCGCGGCCTCCGCGTACTTCCAAGCGGCGGCGGCCGCTGGGGCAGCACCGCCGCCGCCGCCGGAGAGCAGCGCGCGCGCCAGCACCTCCGCGAGCCCCGCGGAGCAGGGCACGTCCCCGCTCTCGCCCGCCGCGGCCGCCGCCACCCGCGCCGCCCACTCCGGCGGCGGGCGGGCCTCAGCCTGCGCCGCCTTGGTGTACTCCGCGGCCCACTCCAGCCACGCCGCGGAGGACGGCGGCGGCGCCAGCATCGCCATGGCCGCGCGTGTGGCCCCCGCCGTCAAAGGCGGTGGGTGCTCCTGTCGCCGCGCTCGCCGTCGCGTGGAGTGCCCGGTGAGGGGAGAGCCGGAACCCGAAGTGTTGTCTGCTGCAGCCTGCAGGTGGTGTGTGCTGGGTTGGTATGCCGAGGATGATGGCGTCCCGTTGGTGTAACCACCTCTCCCACCGCACTACCTCGCCGTGGGGCCCCTCAGGATCTTCTGCGCCGTGCCGGCTGAAATAATGATCGATCGCTGATCTGTGACGTGTCGTATCTGAAAATGCATCGTAAGCGGAAGAAGCGGGAGAAATTGACTCATTCCAAGGTATACTTCTTATGGTTATACTATATATAATTTAAAAAAACGCTATGAGATGACAAAGGTTTAACAAACATATGGCCCCGTTCGGCTGGAATTATAAGCGGCTGAAAACACTGTTGGCTGATTTTTTATGAGAGAAAAATACTGTTCCAGCTGAAAAAACAAGCTGAATAAGACGAATTATAAGCCAGATGAACAGGGCCATAAACAAAGGTTTACTATGCAAAACAAACATAAATAGTGGTCCACATTCGCGGTTGTATCTATGTCATGTGGTGTAATGCCATTCCACAATTTGTATGATGTTTCTAGCTGACTAGCCATTTTTTCTTCTTTGAAGCAAGAATGTACGAGTGTGTTTGGGGAGGTGTATATAGGGGTCTGGCTCGTGGATGCAAAGGACTGTTTAGATGCATGTATATCAATTTGGGTCAGACTCAGCTCATACAATTTCTGCGCCGGCCTAGCTCTATAGAAATGAGATTAAAATCTATTTCTCGTGAGCCTAGCTAGCGTTGAACAGCTTAGGTGCTTTTTGGCGTATGTGCGTGACATCGAGAACGAAGATATTCAACATCCAAATCATGTCCCCAAGGAACACTACAATGTTCGTGATCCTTTAATTTGTTGGTGGCAAGTGTGGAAGAGAAGGAACCATTTCATCTTCCAAAGGCAAGCAATGATGATAGGCCAAGCCCTCAATGAATGCAAGAAAGAGGCAAACCTGTGGCCGAAGGACTTCTGATAAAGAGCAGAAGCGTGGTGAATATTTGGTGCTTAATTTGCTTAGGGGCAATGTAATCCTAGTCTTGAGATTGTAACCAATGCCTCTTGGCTACTAACAATGTAATTCCCTAATTTGTTGGGCCAACAAGGTCACAAAAGCAATAAATTTGTTGGTGGGGATTCTCTCCACCCTAAGCATCTTATACAAAAAAGTTCATGCAACTAAGCAAGAACCAATGTAGTCTGACTAGAGAAATATAAACCAACCAAACAAAAAGATATTGCATCATCTGAGCCTAGACAACATGAGCCTGCATCCAAGATGCAAGTCAGGCTTATTAGGGAAGAGAACACACACCTTATCCTTGTGTGATTGTCTAAACAATTGGCAGGATATATGATTCATTCAAACTGACTGGTATCACCAGTGTAGTTTATCTAAATTATCGCCGCGATCTAGAAAACAATGTTCAAGACGATGTTTGCATTAGCAAGAAATGTCTATTGCTCATCTAATGATAGATGCTAGTTTTAGTGGATGCCTTTTTCTTGCCATTGTGACTCTGCACATTAATTGTCGCTGTTACTGAAAAGTGGCCCCACGAGTGGATGATAGTGAAGGTATTACATTTTCTTCATATAAGAAACAAATGATTTATTTATTTATTTTACAATGTGGCGTATATAAAGCAATCTAACAGACTCATGGTGCACATATATACATCTATTGTAGCCGTAAATTGGTGAAGTTATATTACACTACTTGAAATAATATTTACGCATCACATCTAAACTGCAAACTTAGTGGATTTGCACGGTATTTGGTAGGGCTAATATTTGACACATTGTAAACAAGATACCCTTCTAATGGCCATAATAAGTTATGAATAAAAGTTTCACGGTCCATAGTGCTATCTATCTTGTAAATTGGATATGCTACATGCCTACATTGCATTATTTTGGAATAAATTGTATGGCAATAGCTCAAGTATTAGAGCCCGTTCGCTTCGCTGAAAGTACTGTTCGCTGATTTGTTGTGAGAGAAAAACACTGTTCCGACTGAAAAAACAAGCTGAAAAGTATGGATTATAAAACAAGCAAATATGGTCTTAGACATGGCTGTATTAGATTATTATATGCCTGCTTGAAGAAATGGTTCAAGATATTTTTAGCATTGTGTTTATAGATGTGGATAAGATTAGGGGGTGGATCAGTGTACAAACTGGGGCGTGGTCGCATCCACAGAAAAGCAATGGTTACAATCAATCTTTATATCATATACGTATCTCTATCGTTCTCTATCGTAGAATCTATACATCCATAAGGTCAGCGCACCTCCCTCAAATTAATCTCCTTGAGCTGTACCATGGATAACAACATGTAACAGTTAGACGGGGTTAGACGTGCGTGACCGAGAAGATACGATGTTTGTTCGTTCATCTCAAGCAAATGCCTCCTGGCCGCAGCGGATCCTGGAGGCCGCAGTGGGTTCGCGCAGACGTGGAGGCGCCGTGATCCGGCCAGCCCCCACCACCCCCGTTGACACGTGGTCCCGGCCACGCTTGACCCCGTCGCTCCTCGGGGTCTGCAAAAAAAAGTTGCTTTGCTGCTGCCCACGCGCCGGCGGGCCCCGCCGACCAACTACACCGTCCAGCCACGCGACTAGCGGCGGGCGGGCCCCGCCGGCGATCGCATCTGCGCGGCCGCCGGGGCGTCGTCCTGTTCCACCCGGGTGTGCGAGTGCGATGCGTTGCGTCAGGCTCAGACTTCGGAGTTGGGCCCCCTGGGGCTCACCACGAGCCACCTACTACGGCCGGCCGTCATGGGTGGGAACTGACAGTTGAGGTGAGGTGACCGGGATCAGGATCACCTGTAGATATGATGGTACTGATGCATGCTCCTCCGTGCTTTCTCTCTTCCTACCAAACGATTCGTTTCTTTTTTTTTCTGGTAGGAGTAGAGGACCGGAGGAGGTAGGTAAAGGTATTGTTTAGGGGTTGTTTAGTTGGTGAAAAAGTTTAGGTTTGGCTACTGTAGCACTTTTCGTTTTATTTGACAAAATTTATCTAATTATGGACTAACTAGGCTCAAAAGATTCGTTTCGACATTTACAGATAAACTGTACAATTAGTTATTTTTTTACCTATATTTAATGTTTCATGCATGCGTCCAAAGATTCGATGTGACGGGTACTGCGCAAACTTTTTTGGGTTGGAGGAGGAACTAAGAGCCTGTTTAGTTGCCTCTACAATCCAAAAAAGTTTGCACAGTACCTGTCACATCGAATCTTGGGGCATATGCATGGAGTACTAAATGTAGACGAAAGAAAAAACTAATTACACAGTTTAGTTGTAAATCACGAGACAAATCTTTTGAGCCTAATTAGTTCATGATTGGACACAAATTACCAAATAAAATGAAAAGTGCTACAGTAGCCGAACCCAAACTTTTTCACCAACTAAACAACCCCTAAACAGGCTCTTAGTTTTCAAATTTGGAGTAGTCAAAAATACTGTAGCGACACTGTATATAGTATTTTGTTTGTATTTGGTAATAATTGTCCAGCCGTTGACTAATTAGGCTCAAAACGTTCGTCTCGCAAAGTACAATCAAACTGTGCAATTAATTTTTGATTTTATCTACATTTAGTACTCAATGCATGTATCATAAGTTTGATATAACGGGAAATCTTCTTTTTGTATAGTGCTTTTTTCAAGCAAAGCGTACACAAGTTGCCCTCATCACAGGAAACGATGGGGGGCCATGGAGACAGGATTCGGGACCAGCAGGTCAGCGTCATATTTTCTCTACAAGTGAAAAATGCGTGTTTTTATCGCAAGGGCTCGGATCTGTCGAGCTCAGTTGTGTGCTAGTCTACTACTCGTACTTACCATTATGGTACTAGCACCTACGTAAGTGACTCACGCATTTTGGACGTGTTTTGCTTTATGACCCTCTCATTTATCATCGTCAGGCATGCATTTGAGACCCAGGTGCTCAAAATCAATCACCTTTTACGGTTTTAATAATTTACTACGGAATTTGTTGTCTAGGTACGAAATTGACCCTTCACCAGCGAAGAGGTAGATATGCCACCCGTCTTGATTTGCACGGTGCGCGCATGCACATGCGTACTGATGAGTACTGACGGACGCGACAAAGAGATAGTCTACAGTATCTAGCGTCAGCGATAAGAGGGCTTGTTTAGATAACAAAGTTGGTGCACCAGCTTTGCACAGTAAATTTTCTCCTAAATTTTACTATAAAAAAAAGAAGATTCTCCGTCACATCAAAATGTCGGTACATATATGGAGTACTAAATGTAGATGAAATTAAAAACTAATTACACAATTTTGTTGTACTTTGCGAGACGAACATTTTGAGCCTAATTAATCAATGTTTAGACAATTATTACCAAATAAAAACAAAATTGCTACAGTACCCAGGGCACTGTTCATGCCTGAATTCAGCCCGAATTCGGGCATCTAAACAGGCCACAGGTCAGCGTCATTTTCTCTACAGTGAAAATGCGTGTTTTTATCGCAAGGGTTCTCTCGAGCCCGGTTGTGTGCTAATAATCTACTACAGCAATTATTCGATTATTTATTGTACTAGCACGTGCTAGGTGACTCATAATTTTTTCACCCCCGAAATTTGTCTGTGTAAGAAATTGACCCTTCACCGGAAGGTAGAAATATCTAAGGACATGTCATAGATAATGTGTGACAAACTACCGACGGACGCGAGAAGAGATGCCTATTATCAAGCGTCAATATTATGTTACTAGCTCGTAGAAAATTGATTCAACAAGGGCTGATTAACCGCAAATAATGATCTCTCTTGTAGAAATCAAACGACGAAAAATCTTTTGTTCCAAAATAAAGGGTGTGACGTGCCAGTGACACTGATTCAAATGTTAGCATGTCCATTTACGTGTACACTCCCACTAACCGAGAAATATAAGGGTTTGCTTGGGTACCATTAGCTAATAACATGTTGCTAACTTTTAGCCCCCGAGGATCCAGACAGGAGGTATTAAAAATTGGAGTCTCTAGTAGGCTGCTCGGCCTCAGGTCTAGGAATTGGATATCGAATATTGGGTGTGGGGAATCTGATTGGAAAGGGATACACACATGTAAAATGTAAGGGCATAACAGTCTCAACAAATATAAACCAGCTAATAATTAGTTGTGATCCAAACACCACTCAACTAATACATTACATAGTTGGCTAAATTTTAGCTGGCTAATTTTTAGCCATGGCTAACATCTAGTCTTAGTCCTAGTCTATCCAAACAGGCCCTAATAAGTCTATTAGGACAACATATAGTATCTAGTTACAACACTTTGGTCAACAATATATCTGAAAACATACTCCTATATTATATTATTGAAAAGAGTTGTATATTATGAAAATAATTCTTAATGGATTAATGATAAAGGTCATGTGCTGTCAAATTACTTTAAATATTTATATGGTCTAAAAGGTTTGACTCTACTACAACCGAAAAGGATACAATTCTAGCTCCATCTTTAATCAAATCTTCTAAAATTGGACAGAGTTTATAGAAAAAAAGGTACCAATATTTATAACACAAAATGAATATAATACTAAAATATATTTCATGAACAAATCCGATGACACTTTGGTATCAATATGGTCAAATTTCAAAATAGTTTTGGCTTGTTATTATGCTAGACATATATTCTTTTCTCGGACTGAAGGAGTACAAAAGTAACAAATTGATAACTTTAGTCTTTTTCTTTATTTTAATTAATTCTATCCTGAATTGGTGCCTTCACTTTTCATCTATAAAGAACGGTAATAGGTTAGGCGCCTCTCGCTGTCATCCTGCCAAACCCGTGCAAAAGTATGCAGCAGAGCCTAGCTTTTTTTTTGTTTGTCCAGTCTTTAAGGTTTCCCTTTCTATATACTTACTCTCTCCTAGAAAAAAATACAATTCTAACATAGTATTATGTTTTATTATCTTAAGTTTGAACAATTATAGATAGAAAAGTATTAATATTTATGATATCAAATAAATATCATTAGATTAATTACGAAATGTATTTTTATAATAAATTAATTTAAAGTCATAAATGTGAATACCGTTCAATACAAACTTGATCAAACGTGAACCACTCTACGTGACACGTAACCTAGAGTTGTATTTTTTTTTTGTACAGAGGTAGTATTTATTTATTTTATTGGACTCCTTTCTGTTACAATTTTAGTGCAATCATGGCCCCATGGGCTTGCTGGCAACCTAATCGTAGCACACAAGCAAACCCTCCACACGTCGATGTCATTTGTCGTGGCATCACTACACAACACACTATTCTGAGCACCTTTATTGGCCACTAGTTAAAAATAGAATTGAGTATTCTCCGAGCAAGAGATCCAACAAGCGACAAAGGATAAGACAACGCTGGGCAGTTGCAGTTTCAAGTTGGCCCTGACTTAGACCATCCCTACCGGGAGACGGTAAATGATACTGCAGTATCGTTTACCGGACAAGAGCCTTACACCGGGTGCCGTAAAACATCTGCTATCGGGTGCTTGTACGTCAAATATAGAGGAGTTGAAACTCGTAGAGGATGAGCTAGTTGTACAGTATGCAGGCCCCACCATACACGCGAGAAGAGAGGAGAGAGGTGGGAGCATCGGCAGTGGGCCCCACGTTTCCAAGTTACTAAAAAATATTATAACTCACAAACCAAAAAAACCAAATTAAATTTCGATTGCACCATTAAATTCCTTTTAATAAATACTCTAAAACAAGATGTCATATGGATATATTTAGATAAAGTGATAAATGGGCCCCATAGTGAATAGAAGATGATATAGAGGATGGATGGATGCGGAGAAACCGTATATTTTCTGGTGACTAGGATGAAATATTCCTTTTAGAGGATGAATATAGAGGTCTATGAGTGCAGATAGTCTTATGGGCTTATGGGGTGTCTGATACTCGCTAAAGTTTAGTCTATGTCACATTAGATATTTGGATACTAATTAGAATATTAAATATAGACTAATATTAATTGCATAGATGAAGACTAATTTACGAGACGAATCTATTAAGCCTAATTAGTCCACGATTTGACAATGTAGTGCTACAGTAAACATGTGCTAATCATGGATTAATTAATATATTCGTCTAGCAAATTAGTATCCATCTGTGTAATTAATTTTATTAATAATTTATGTTTAGTCCTCCCAATTAGTAACCAAACATTCGATGTGACAGGGACTGAGCTTTAGTCCATAGATGAAAAATACCTCATTATTTGCAGGGAACGTACGTAGTACGAGTACGAGGATCTATACAGGCTACTCGTGCAAAATCAAGAGTTCTTGATCGGTCTTGTCTTCATATGTGTGTCATCTAGCGCGAGTGGTCCGTTGCCCAGTCTTTTTAGAAAAGAGAATATATTAATATTCCAGCTTCTGCATCGACTAATGCATATAGTTGTTTCTTATTACACACCGAAGCACAAAGGTCCAAGCAATCTCAAACATAAAGTTTTGAACCAAAAAGGATGAAGGAAAAGTCCGTCGAAAAAACATCTAAACTGTAATTCTATTAACGAAACTCCAACCGTTTCTTGCAAACACCTCCATTGCGGCTGTCTCAATTTTCCTGCATCCCATCGTCATTATTTGGTGGTACTCCTCCTTCTGAAGAAGGGTCCAAAATCTTATCCAGTAAGTCCCCCTGAAGATAACCTGTAAATAAGATGGTGCTAGGATCTTGTCAAAGACCAAGTCATTTCGGGTTAACCATATGATCCAGCAAAAAGTAGCCGCGCCCACTAGAATCTTATATTTCAAATTCCTATTCACCCCAAGTAACCAATTTGTAAATAAATTATGTACACTAGTTGGAGGAGTTAAGTTAAATGAAATATGAATAACCCGCCACACAAATCTAGCAAAATGACAATCAAAGAGAAGATGTTGTATAGTCTCTTTGGATGAAAAAAACAACACTTGGTGTCTCCTTGCCAATGTCTTCTTGCTAGATTATCTTTTGTCAGAATTACTCCTTTATATAAATACCATAAGAATACTTTGATCTTCAGAGGTAGTTTCAATTTCCATATTACATTGTTATACGGTATCGCTTCATATTCTAACAAGGCTCGGTACATGGATTTTACTGAAAAATATCCATTCTGATGTAGCCCCCAAACAAAACGATCCCTTTGGTTTGTTAATTGTACATCTGCCACCATAGCAACCACCTCGTGCCATGATTGTAAATTAACATCTACCAACGATCTCCGAAACACCACATTCAACGGTATTGTAGATAACACCGTTCTCACCGATACCCCTTTCCTCCTAACAATATTATATAAAGCAGGAAAGATCGACTTTAGAGGACGTGGCGTTATCCATGCATCCTCCCAAAAACGCACCTGAGAGCCATCACCTAGTTCGAATTTGCCTAACGAGAGGAACTCATCCTTGACCTTCATGAGACCAGCCCAAAATTGAGAGTCCCCAGGCATATGTTGAACCTGAGTTAGGGTCTTATTTTTTAGATATTTATTCCAAAGTAGCTGTTGCCAAACCCCATCTTCATTCAGCAACTTGAAAAGCCATTTACTTAGGAGACATTTATTTTGAATATCTAAATTTAAGACACCTAACCCCCCTTGGTCTCTCGGCGTACAAACTACCTCCCATTTAGTCAGTCTGTATTTCTTCTTATGCTCATCACTCTGCCAAAAAAACCGTGATCTAAAATAGTCTAACTTCTTTAGCACCCCTTTTGGTAATTCAAAGAAGGAAAGCATGAATATGGAGAGACTGCTTAAAACAGAGTTTAACAAAACAAGTCTCCCACCTACTGACAACAACTTACTCCTCCAACAATTCAACTTCTTTTGAAAACGTTCTTCGACGTGCTTCCAATCCTTATTCAAGAGCTTTCTATGATGCATAGGAATACCTAGATACCTAAATGGATATGTGCCCAAATCACATCCAAAAATCTGTGCATACTCAAATTGATTCGCTTTTGCTGTTCCATAACAAAACAATTCACTTTTATGAAAGTTGATCTTGAGCCCCGACAACTGCTCAAAAGCACAAAGCAAAAGCTTCATATTTTTGGCCCTCCCAAGGTCATTATCCATAAAAATGACTGTGTCATCTGCATATTGGAGGACAGAAAGACCCTCATCAACCAAGTGCGGTACAACCCCTCTAATTTGTTCCGCCTCTTTGGCTCTTGAAATAAGAATAGCCAGCATGTCAACCACTATATTAAATAAGATAGGAGATAACGGATCTCCTTGTCAAACTCCTTTCCTCGTTTGGAAATAATGTCCTATATCATCATTCACTTTTACTGCAACACTCCCTCTAGACATGATCTTTGAAATCCATTCACACCAAGTTGGTGAGAACCCTTTCAGCCTGAGGACCTGTTGAATAAAAGGCCACTTTACCTTATCGTATGCTTTTTCAAAGTCTAATTTTAATATCACACCATCTTGTTTTTTCTTATGTAATTCATGAATTGTCTCATGTAATAACACAACTCCTTCCATGATGTAACGACCAGGAATAAAGGCTGTCTGTGAAGGTCATATTAACTTGTCAGCCACTTTTAAAATTCTATTATTTAGAACTTTAGTAAAAATTTTGAAGCTCACATTCAACAAGCAAATTGGCCTGTACTGCTGTATTCGAATCGCATCAGTTAACTTAGGAAGCAAAGTAATAATCCCGAAGTTAAGGCTATGGATCGGCAGTCTCCCAGCATGGAATTCAAAAAAAAGATTCATTAAGTCCGGCTTTACAACATCCAAAAAAATTGATAGAAATCCGCAGGAAAGCCATCCGGACCAGGTGCTTTATTATGTTCCATGTCAAAAACTGCCAACTTGACCTCCTCCTCAGTGAAAGGAGCTAACAACATCTCATTCTCTTCTTCTGACACTTGAGGTATATCATGCCTCAAAGTCTCATCCAATGAGAAAGCATTGGATGTATGAGGTCCAAACAGTCCTTTATAAAACTCAGTTATATAATTATTCAGGTTCGCATCCCCAACAATAATTCCCTCATCTTGTTCTAGCTGCATAATTTTTGTTCTTCTATGCCTTCCATTTGCTACTAGGTGGAAGTATCTAGTGTTATCATCCCCGTGCAATAACTTTGTTGTTTTCGATCGTTGGAGCCAATAAATCTCCTCTTCTCTTAACAACTTAGTTAATTGCCCTTTGAGGTGTAGTCTAAGATCTACCTCCTGAGGAGACACCAAGCTAACCTCAGCCTTTCTATCCAACTCATCTATCTCATCCAACAAATTAGATTTAAGCTGCTTACTTTGTGAGGATAAATTTTTAGACCATCCTCTAAGGAACCGTCTCACCCTTCTAATTTTGTTTTGCCATCTTTCCAAAGGAGCCCTACCCCTAATCTCAGATTCCCAAACCCCTTTAACCAGATCATAAAAACCTTCTCTATTCAACCAAGCTAATTCGAATTTAAAATTCCTAACATTTCCTCTGTGAGATGGTTCCCCAGTATCTAGTAAAAGAGGTGTATGATCTGAGATCTCACGGGTAAGTGCTTGAACAGAAGCTAGTGGGAATTTTTGTTCCCAATCTGTCGTTACTAAAATCCTATCTAACTTTTCATAAGTCGGCACCTCTGCATAATTTGCCCAAGTGTACCTCCTCCCCGTCATCACCAACTCTCTTAAGTTCAAAGTCTCAATAATAGCATTAAATAAAAGAGGCCACTTTTCATTGTACCTAGAATTATTTTTTTCAGATGGATTCCTAATAATATTGAAATCTCCCCCAACTATAAAAGGAAGATCCCCACAGCTAGTACAGGCCCGTACTAACTCTGATAAAAAATGTTCTTTGTGCTCTTCCTGCGCAGCCCCATAAACTGACAGAAGAGCCCAACGAAAACCATCCATCTTATTTTTTATGATAAACTTAATATGAAAATCACCATCCTCAATATTCTGTACCTCAAAACTAGCATGATTAACACCCAACAACATCCCCCCCGACAAACCCCGAGGGCACTTCCAATGCCAAAAAAAATCTGCCCCCGCACTAAAGTTTTCTAAACAATGAGTTGAGAAGCTATTCTTATTGGTCTCTGAAAGTGCTATGAAATCCAACTTATTATCTGCAGCCACATCATGCAAAAAGGAATGCTTAGCTAAGTCCCGCAGTCCCCTACAATTCCAAAAAACACCTTTCATTGAAAAACAATTTTTTTCTTCGCAACTGAATTCTTATTGAGGAGTTTCTTTTTCTTTTTGGTTTTTGCCACCTTGATGGGTACATCAACCAGTACCTCATCTAGGTCCGCATTATTATCGTCCATCACCTCTTCTGTTAAGTCGCCACATAGTCGACTTATGGTAAAGGTGTCTGGATCGATCTCATCCTCCTCGGACTCAATTTCATTTTCATTCTTACTTGGACAATAAGAAGGTATTAATCTATCCTTTTGCCTCGCATCAAAAGGCCCTGCTGAACAGGCTCAGCAGCACACAGCACTGTATTGTCTGTTTGGTTGGATTTGTGTAGCCCAACTGTACATAATTAAACTCCGTGTGATTACATTCATGTACAAACAAATTCTCAAACGAGATGCAGAAGTATCTATTTGGTTGCCTGTCGTGCATACGCAAGGTGTTAGTTACCTACTGCAAGAGCCAGAGGTGGTGAGAAATACCTCCTGCAATGCTATCCAGCAATTAACAAGTGCTCATATCTAACCAACTGCCAAATGAAAACAAGAGTGATAATTTTTTTGAAACAAATCAGGCAGAAGAGCTGCCGATTATATTAAAAAGAAGATAATCCCAAAATGGGTTCAACGATACAACAACAACCAACAACCATGCCGGGAAACAAACTCAACAATAAGGAAAAAACAACTCTAGTCGGTTGGATTACGCCGAAGCTCAACTTAGAAAAAAAGAAGAAAAAAAGAAACCACCACCAACTCCAAACCACCACGCTGCACCGCCAATTCCCGGACGACTAGGACATCAGGGCAAAAACACCATCGTCACCGCTCGTGCCGTCATTACCGACGATGATCCCCACCGGGCTAGCCTGCTGCCAAGCAGGACTAGCCGCCGTAGGTCGCTGCGAGCCATGTAGCCCTCCCGCAATTGGATCCGCTTGCGCCGCCTCTCAAGACGATGTACCACACCAGACTAGCCACCACCAAGCAAGACTAGCCGCCGTAGCCCACTGCAAGCTGCCAAACCAAACGCGTGAGCAACTGTCTTTGGCGCTCATCAAGCCGATCCTGTCTGCCGAGATCCAAGCGCGCACACCGTATCTTCCAGGACCTAGCTGCCTCATCGAAGGTAGAAGCACCACACATGTTCTCTAGCTGCCCATCAGAACGCCACCTTATGCCGGAACGGCCGCCACTATGTAGGACCGCCTGCCGCCATACCACGCAGATCACTTCGGCAACGCAAATTTGCTAGCCACCACCTCCCACGTCAGCCACATCGCCAACTCCGTGGGCACTTCCCACGCTGGCCTCCTCACCAACTTCGTGGTCACAACTAGCGCATGGTCCCACACAACCGTCGCCCTCCATTGGCAAGCAGATGTGACGCCCTTCAATCATCGCGCCAACATCCTCCTCCTAACTGTCTTTCTCCGCTGTGGACACCGACAAACTTGAATCCTCAGCTAGGCCTCCACCTTCCTCACCGCGACGCCGGCCGCTGTAACATCTCTGGTGTTATGGAGACTAAAAATCTGCCATGTCATCATATTGCACCGCAAAGCATCCATGATTAGGTCAACTACGATATGCATTAACTAAAACGAGTTTACATTCTTAGGTTGGATGTGCTTCTGAGTTGTGTGATTTGAATCAAAAACCCTAATTTCGAATGTCACCGCAAAAACTTAGTTTATGCCCTACGTAATTTGAGGTCTATGACTATGTTATACACTAGTGCCAAGTGTAGGGTATGAACTCAAGTCCAACTCATAAAATGGAGCTTCAAGTTTGAGTTTGAATTTGGAATCCAAAACTTGTCGTGAGTTTTTCGATTCGAATTTGAATTCAAATTTGGGTAATTATTAAAAGATTTTCAAAAGTCAAATTGGTCAACCAAGTGTGGCATTTGGTCAAACATTTGATGCTTGACTCAATGATGCCTTGGATGATGGTGTGGTCACTAAATAATCACCAATTAAAATAGCAACAAGTTTCAATTTGAAATTCTTCTGAAAACCCTAAATTTAAAACCCTGATTTTACTCCTTTTGAAACAATTCAAAATCTAAGCAAAATTTGGGAAAACGTTTAAAACCAAGTTTGTAGATCTTTTCAAGGGCTATAAGTTTGGTGTTTTGAGTTTTCAAAGTTTTAGTGTAAAATGTGGAGTAATTTTGAAAAGAAGCAAATTTCAAATTTGACCCCTTTTCATCCCCAAACCCAAAATTCAAAATCGAGGCAGAATTTGAAAATAGTTTGAATAGCAAAGTTGTAGGTCTTGGATAGGTGTACAACTTTGGTGTTTGGAGTTTTTGATGTTTCAATATAAAATTTAAAGTAATTTCTAAATTACCAAATTCTAGAAAAGTGTTCCCTTTTGATTTTAAATTCAAATTTCAAAATCCAATTCGAATTTGAAAAAGTTTTCAACATGAAAGTTGTAGGGCTTGAAATTCTAAAAATTTCATATTTTGGAATTTTTCAAGTTGCTACATGTTTTTTAAAGTAATTTTGAAAAATAGTTTGAAATCTAGAATTTGGGGGGGAGTTGCTACAGTGTTCTGGCGAATCACAGCAGGGCAGCAGACGGCATGGGCGCCGATGAGCCGCCATGGCCTTCCACGGCCTTCTCGCGCACCCCAGCTGGCCAGCCCGAGTTCACGCGCCTTCCCGCGGACGCATCAAGCTCCCTGGCCATCTATTTAAGGAAGTTTCGTCGTCGTCATCGTTTTTTTATTTTTCCGCCACCGTCGCCAAGCTCCACCCCACCAGCGAAATTCACCATCGCCTAGCCACCGCAGTCCTCTCCATCTTCCCCAAAGCATCGCCAAGTCCTTGCGCTTCTCCTGAGCCAGCTCCCAGCCAACCGCATAGCCCACAGAGCCTTGGCCGCCACCGTCCTCCTCAGGTCCGGCAAAGCGCCGCCGCAATCCACCTCGTCATGGCCAGCCGCCTCCACCGCCTCTTAGCGCTTGCCAATTGCTCTGTTGCACTCGCGGTGAGCTGCTGATACTTCTCATGCCTTCAATTTAGTCGCTACAGGCTTGTGACGTCGGCGTGCCGCGAACCACGACCACCGTGCCGCCATGGCCGGTGAGGTGCTATCTCCGGGGGTCTGAGATTGCATGAGATGTCTGAGGGTGTTCGCAGTGTCGTGTTGATCATGTTGGTCGGGTTGGTTGGTCAGGATGTTGTCACTGGTGTCGTGGTCGCTGGCCGGCCACCGTGCAATTTTTGTGTAAGCTTTTCAAGGTGTAAACTATTTAGGAAAAATATAAAATGTCAATTTTGATTACTTTTTGTAAGTTATTTAATTAGCTCAATTAAATATTAAATGCAACTTCCAGGAATTTTAGTAATTAAAATATTAATCCAAAAATCTTGAAATTTGTTTTGACACTGTTTTAGACCATGATTAATTTATAGAAAAAATTTTAAGCTCAATTAGAGGAAGTTTAATTTATTCTTAATTTATGCCTTAATTATTTAAGTGATTAATTAAATGTTAAATCAACAACTTTAAGTGTTGCTGCCCTTTTTGATTGAGTGATGACCTTGGGTCATTAACCCTTAATGATTCTTGGCACCTTAATTACTTGGTTGCGCTCATGATTACATGTTCTTTAAGAGTTAATCACGTTGCTTATTGAAGTACTATTAGTTAGTAGGTTTTGTTGTTTTACAACTGTACCGCGAAGAAAAGTTGTACTCAAGTTATTTATCGTGGCATATCATCGTTAAGCATCATGTTTATCACCGCATCATGTTGAAACATATCATATTCTCGTGTAGTTCCCGCTTTCGAGGAAGTAAGCGTGATTGAGCAAGTCTCCGGAGAAGAGCTATCTTCAGTGGGTTCTGGACCGGACGTCGGAGTTGTTGAGCCCGAACCAGTCGTCTCGTCTGAGCAAGGCAAGCCTCGGTGCATTTAAAACCTTCCTTTGAGTTTTACAAATTCTTATCACTGGTACTAGGGTTTATTGCAATAAGTAATTAGGAGTTGAGTGATAACCCAATTGCTGTATTATCATCCTTGATTATTGCAATATCACCCTTGGTACCTGTTTTATTGAAAATGCGTAGTATGCTTCGCTATGCTTAATGAGTTAGACTTTTAAATGAAATGTTTACATGACCAAAATGGCATATTTGAGGAATAATGGAATATAAGAATGAACTTGTAGATTGGGCGGGTGGTTTGGCCACTGCTAACTTGCATTGAGAAAGGAGTCTCAATGTAGTGTTTCCGCCTTGTCAGTTAAGGACCGTTCGTTGTAGGCCCGCTTGTGTTTCGAGACTTTGCAACTAGCCTCATGCCTTGGGTAAGCCCAAGATGTTAGTGATTCCATTACAAGAACGTCTAACCTCGCACTGGGAGTGAAGAGATGGCGAGAGTAGCGTGTACCCTCGGGGCTAGAATTGGGCCGGGTTCGAGGGGTACTGTACTCTCGGGTGGCGATGGACACGTTCTGGTCTTGGGAGATCTAAATGAGGGTTGACATATGCAAGATTTGGTTCTACATATGTCATGAGGATAGAGATCCCCAGCTGGGTATAATCGATTTGAATCGTTGTTGCTCCTCGGTTATAGAGACTCGATCACCTGACCTGCATCGTAGTTAAGAAATGGAAATGTTGAAAGAATCAGAAAGAATTTGATGAGAATTACTTTGATCTAGATTAGGATCACTTAGAATTGGTTAATGAACCATCAATGATAAAAATAAAACATTAAAAGTAAGGACTTACTTTAGTAAGCTTTTCTGCAAAATAATTTTGATTCTTGAATACCCGTATCTTGATTCCCTAAAGCTTACATGCCCTTGGAGTCTTTCTCTTAGTCGGGTAAGTCTTGTTGAGTACTCTCCGTACTCAGGGTTTGTTAAACCCTTGTTGCAGGTGCGGTGCATGAGCAAGTCTGCTTTGAGCTTTGCTGCATGACCGTTGTCGTTGAAGAAAGTGACGACGAGTAGGCTGTGTGGCCTCTGGGCAAGGCACCTCATTTGGGTGTTGCAATAAAGTTACTACTGATACTCCACTACTACTGGTTTGTAATAATGCTACGTATGGTTTGAGGTTTGAAAACTGTGGTTTGTAAACTTAAGTTATGTAAGACTTCCGCTACTTTACTCTGATGGTATTTTGAATAAACTGTTGTAATATTGCAATACTCCTGTAATTGTATCCTGTTCGGAGGATAGCAGACCTTTTAAGTTATGAGGAACATAAGTATGGCTGTCAGAGGTCATTATGACAATGACAGGTACATGTGGGCCATCATAATTTAGGAGGTTTTGTAACAGCTGGTATCGAAGCATAATTACTAGAGTTATTGTAGTATTACTTTACAAAACTTTAAAATGATTTGGATTGAATAAATTTAAATTGATATTTTGGTCCAAATTGCTTCTGGTTTATCTTAATTCACTCTCTGTAGTTTCCTTAGTTCATGTTTTAAAGCTTCGTAGTGAAGTATTATGTTATATTGCCCTATGTTATAAAATATTATTGCATGTGTTACTTAAACTTTTTTGTTAGTTCGTAAGTACGCCACGGCCCACTTCGGCGTGCCGCCGCCGCCATCCCTCGTGGCGCTCGGCCCGTACCCCTCAGCGCCTTTGTCCCCCACAGAGAGGAGGAATCCTCCGCCAAGGTATGCTGCCAGCCGTCCCACCAACTACAGTTGTTGCTGGACCCGGTCGCCAGCGTTTCGTCCTCCGCCTCCAAGCTCCATGCGCGTGCTCGGCGACTACAATGGTGCCTCGCCGTCCTTGTTGCGCCATGCTGTGCTTCGTCCTCCGCCGTGCCCAGGCTAGGCGCCAGGAGAAGGGGCCGTCGTAGGCTAGACCAAGGCCAGGTGCAGGTGTAGCTGGCCGCTACCAGGCCGCGCCACCATCCTTGGCTGCCGGTGGCCGGAACGGGCCGTTCCCTGATCTGCTCCGCATCGCATGGGAGAAGGGTGAAAACGCATGTTGCAAGCATACATTTTCAAGTGTTTCAGATGTTTCAGAGGTATGTTGCAAGTGTTTTAGATGGATGTTGCAAAAGTAGATCGGGATGATGCGTATGTTGCAAATGGTTGTACACGTATGTTGCAAGCTTATGTTCTCAATGTTTCATCTTTTTTTCCAACGTATGTTGCAAGTGTGTTTATCAGGATGTTGTATATGTTTTCGCACATATGTTGCAAGTGTTTTATCTAGATGTTACGTATATTTTGCAATGTTTCAAGTGTTTTTCAAGTTTTTTTCAAGTGATTCAGATCATGTTTCAAATGTTTCATTGTTTTTAGACGTATGTTTGTAATTATTGCATCTGAATGTTTCAAGACTAGATCGGGTGTTGCATCTCTCTCCTCGCCTTCTGCTGCCTCGCCTCGGTGTTAGGTGGGGAAGCGAGAGCAGGCGGAGGCGGTCCCCGCAGGCGCGTGCGGTCCCCATGTGCATGCGCAAGCGCGCGACAGCATGCAGCATATGCAACAGCAGCAAGTGGGCACATGTACAACAGCAGACGTAGGGTAGCAGGCACAGCAGGTGAGGCGTGGGCGGGCAAGCGCAACGACGCGGTTGCAGCAAGGCAGCAGGCCGAGGCAGCGCAGCAGCGCGGGCGTTCGAACGGAGGGTTGGCGTCCGGACGTCCAGGTGTTAGCCACGCCCATCGAATATTGGGCATGAGGAATTGATTGGAAAGGGATACACAGCTGTAAAATATAAGGGCATAATAGTCTCAACAGTGTCAACCAAGTAATAATTAATTGGGATCCAAACACCACTCAACTAATAGTTAGTTGGCTAAATTTTAGCCAGCCATGGCTAACATCTAATCCCAGTCCTAGCCCATCTAGACAAGCCCTAAGTCTATTAGAACGATAGCATATTAATATCTAATACAACACTTTTATCAACGATATCTGGAAAAAATTATAGAAATAATTTTTAATGAATCTAATGGTAAAGATTATGTGTTGTCAAGTTATTTTAAATATTTATGGTCTAAAAGGTTTGAATCTACCACTACCGAAAAGGATACAAATCTAGCTTTATCTTTAATCAAATCTTCTAGAATTACAGGGAGTTTATGGAGAAAAAAGGTACCAATATTTATAACACAAAATAAATATAATATGAAAAAATATATTTCACGAACAAATCCGATGACACTTTGGTATTAATATGTCAAATTTAAAATAGTTTGACTTGGTACTATGCTAGAAATATTTTTTCGGATACACAAAAGACAGTGCTGATTTTTTTGTTTTTTTCTTTATTTTAACTCCATCCTCAGTTGGTGCCTTCATTTTTCATCTAAAAAAATTGAAACTAGCTACGACGTTTGTCTCCCGATGTCACACCTGGTTTTAAGAACAAAACCAGACATACACCATATATGAAATAAAGAAGTCAAATCTCACATATAGCCACAGATAAGTGTATTATCAAGAGACAAATGCTTAATATACATAACACAATAGTATAAAATATACCTTAAAGAGCAACACAGCGGAAAGACAACTCCGAACACCGGGTGTAGACTTCACTCCAGGAACAAACTAACTGGTTGATCACAAGTCTAACAATTCCAGAATCTAACAGTATGGTACCCTTTCTGAGATGTAGGAAATAGCAAGAGTGAGTCCATGTCGAACTCAGCAAATATATCATGGGGTTCATGAAGCTCAAAAGGTTTGATACGAGTTTACTGCAATAGCTTTTAGTGAGTCAACTTTTTAACATTTGAGTAGCAACAAGTTTACCATAAACCCAAATAACCTCATGATCATGTAAACGAGAATAATGTATAGCAAGAAACAATAATCTTTAGTGAACGTCAATATTATCAGAATTCATCGTTTATTCTGTAAGGGTCCAAGGCCACTCGTGACCGTGAGCACGGCTGTTATAACAGTTTTACACTCTGCAGGGGTTGTACACTTTCACTGTGAGTCGTGATTACCCATATGCCCGGGATCGCGACTCCCAAAACACTTCCAAGGTGAGTAGGCATGGAATCACTATGAAGCCTTTCAAAGGTTCGTCTAACAAGTTAGGACCGCTAGGTTTCAAAAGTCAGTCCGTGTGATACACCACGCAGGGATCCACAGTCTGCTTTACCTCATTTACGTCACAAGGGTAACCTCTAACAAGCTAGAAAAGGTCCTCATACTGAGCTAAAGCCAGAGCCATATAGCCCTCACAGTTGTACTTTAAGTCCCGGATGTTCGCTTACAGATAAGTCCTTATGAAGAGAAACTAGAGCACCATAAAAACAACCAAATATGCTCTAGCCCTTTGAGCCATATTGCTTTAAAGCATCATTTAAACGTTTATTTCATATATCATTAGTCAAGTTACAGATCATGGTTATTTATCTTGAGCACTAGTATAAATACTTCCCAATGCAATGTCCCATGGGTGTCAAGGTACAAGATATAAAAACTAGAATATCCTTAGTGGTAACAAGGTAGACACATGCACATGAATTAAGTATATTAAAGATGAATAGGAAACAAGGATAATCCCATGCTATACTTGCCTTAAATTAAGATCCTTTCTCTGATCCAAATATTCAATTAATAGCTTTTTGAATCTCCACGTAAATCTCATCGACTGGACTTAATCAATAAATCACCACACACACATCGAGCAATCATACACGAAGCAAACAATAAATAATAATTAGAACAGTATACCAAACATATGAAACAATATGTGAAAAGGTTTTAAAGATGTCCTACGCATTGCTACGAACACACAGGCGTAAAGATCACGAAATTCGGATTTAAAACGTGAAAGTTATGAATTTTCTAAGATTTCCTATAGATAAATAATTACTTTAATATAAACTCGAAAATTAAATTTTTCAAACCTACTGTACAGTACTACCAACGTGTAGAGCTCGCAAATACGAACCTAACGCAATTTGAACGGGTCAAATTGAAGTTAAAACATAGAAGATATGACCTAAACAAGATAGTGGCAGTTTTGTAAATACCTAGTTTCGAAAATAAATCAAAATCTGGTTTTTAATGTGATCTAGACGGTGGAATTCAAGTAAATACCTCTTCTTCTTCTTAGAGTAGAACGCCTGGTGGCTTCGTCGAACGGCGACAAGAGAAGGAGGAGAAAATATAATTTATTACACGAGAGATTTCCCAAACTAGGGGCTCATCTACGGTAGTTTTTGGTGTGCATTGCCCATGGGGTAGGTACGTATATATATGGAGAAAAACTCTCCACCTCTATGTCAACTAGCGATATGGTGCTAATTGACGTTGCACCATCCACCTCCGCTAATAGGCCTAAATAATCATTTAAGCCTATTAGTAAATAAATGTATGGGCCTTTGTGATTTATTAGGATTATTGCACATGGGCTTTGAGCTTTGAAAAAAATGAGAGATTTATTATTTTCGGAATTAATTATTTTCATGGATAAAATAATTTCAGAAAAGTCCAAAATTATTATTTAAGTCGTGAAAAATACTCCGAAAGCTCTGAAAATTCAGAGAAATTTTCCAGAGACATTATGGAACATGAGGACCCCAAATAAAGTATTTGGAGCTCACTAAAAGGTAATTTTGGAGCATCTAAAAATTAGATTATGCTCACAGACAAGTGGAAACAAGCTACAGAAAAAGTTGAAAAAAATTCCTGAGAAGTGAGTAGAGGTTGATTGACAGATGAGAAACAAGAAATTTGATTGTATAAAAATAATATATGTATATCGGAGAAGGAAAATCGACCTAAACGCATTTTGAAAGGACAACTTGAATTCATTTTGATCTTTGATCAAAACCAAGCAATAAAAAAACACAAATACATCAGCATGAATGCATCAACAAGTTGCTAAACCTTATGATAAATTTCAATTTAGTGAAAAATATTATTTCCCTATGTTTTCATGAGCACAAAAATTCAAAATTAACTCATTTTAGCTCTATTTCCAAAGAAGCAAATTTTAGGGTGTTACAATTCTACCCCCTTAAGATGAATCTCGTCCCGAGATTCGGAAGATGATAAAAGAGATAATGACACTTTATCTTTATTTGATCCTTATTTTCCAAATTACATCTTTCGCTCAGAGTCATGAGGCAATTTCTCATATCCTGACTGACTAATCTGCCTAAACATGATCATCTCTCCTATTGAGCTTCTCCAAAGTTATTTGTTCCTCTGCTATGACTTCTGTAAACTCACGGTCCACTTTGCTATCCTTGGTGTACCTATCTTCTAATTGATCATTTTCGTCTCCCTCAGGTAAAAGTCGACCACCTTGATACTCAATTCTTTTCCCTGACGGTGTTGTTAAGAGCATTGTGCACCGAGTACCATGAATCACTCCTTTGTGTGCACAGAGCCATCCATTACCAGGAACCATGCGAATTTTAAGTGACTCCAACACAATGAGAGTTGCGGTGAAGTTTTCCTTGTTTATGACAAGACTGACATTCGGGCATATCTGATCTGCCTGCATTTCTCCCACTGGGGTTTGAACTAGCAAAGGCCTCCTCATTGGACACTTCACCATCTTGCACGTCTCTACCATGTCAGCGGAGATGAAAGAATGCGAAGCACTAGGGTCAAATAAAGCAAAAACTTGTACTGAGCTTACTTGAATATAACCACCCACCACTTTGGTAACTCCATGAATTTTATCCATATCCACATTGCTCAGTCTTCCATTGACATAGTTTCGCTGCGCTTTGCTTCCTTGATTAGGCTTCTTATGGACTTTCCTTTTTCGCTTTCGTCGTTGTGGATTCTGACTCAGTTCACTCCCAACTTGCTCTTCAACCTTGTTGTTTTGATAGTGCTCAGCTTCATCATACCCATAGCATCCTTTAATGGCAGAAACATCAGTCTTTTTTCACATATTAGTGCGAGACATCATATAGGGCTCCTGAGTCATGAGACACTACACTTCCTGTTATCAAGTGACCAACATCAGCAACACGAACAAGTATAGATGATCATGAGCTATCTAAAGGGACAACTCTCGTCTCCATGGATCCAAAATTGTCAACCTTGTACACAGGACATTTTTGCTTGAGAGTGACAACTCAATCATGGAGACTAACCAATACTTCCAAATAAAGAGTTCAAACTTAATAAACCTTCTTTATATTGGCTACCCCCCTTAAAATAAGAGACACTGAATAGGGTAGCTTGAACCCTTTTCTAGATGAGCTAAAAAGTGTTCTGACATCCCAATGATACTCTTGTGTATGGGTAAGAACAAGAAATCTGAAATTTCTCGCGAGCAGTAAATCAGCAGTGCAATAAAATAGCTGTAACTCTCATTCTGTTAATCCAATGAAGCTATAGTTTACACCGGTGGAAAGCTTATAAAATTCTCTACAACTTTCTTATAGAACATACTTCCAAATTCTGTAGTTAACTTGGTCGAAAACAGTACATATCAGAAATTGTTCCAGGTTTATGACAGCGCAGATACATTGCCTTATGCTTTTTTATCTCCCAAACCAAAACAGCTATGAGGGTGGTTCTTGCATTTAGAGAAAGATATTGAAGTCTACTCTTGTCCAGAATTTTCTCATGATTTTTGGTCTTTCAAGAACAGAGATATAAGTTGATAAAGACAGGCTGCTCCGAAAGACAAGATATAGAAAGCAGGAGATAACCAAAACCCAGCTATTTATTTCATTAATCCTTATACCTTATACATATAAACTAAATGAAATCATGGACAAAACCCACGAGATCATTCCACTCATTCCAAAATTCCAACTCAAGCATAAACATAAGCACAAAGCAACTAAACACTTAAAAGTTCATAAGCCACACATTAAGACGACTCAACTTGGCTACTAACGGTTTTATTACACGGGACATAATTCCTATTTCTTAAACATGGTGTGATTGTAGCAGCATCCGGAGTAGATAGAGTCTCTTACATTCCTGAGTCCTCTATATTGACATCTGAATCCCCGCATCCCTCTTTATCATTCTTATAACTCATACCTTAAGATGGGTCAACCTGGTATCCCTCAGGTATAGATTTAATACCCTCATACTCAATCCTTTCTCCTGAAAGTGTAGTTAGAAACACTGAACGTTGGGCATACTCAATCACTCCTTTACAAGTAGATAACCAGTCTATTCCCAGGATAACATCAATGCTCATTAATTCTAAAACAATGAGGTTTGCCTTAAAATTTACCCCCTTTATGTCAAGACTAACTTTTGGGCATACGCGGTCTGCCTTTATTTCACCTCTTGGAGTTTCAACCATAACTGTTTTTCCCCTTGGAAGCATAAGTATGTTATGATCTTTTACATATTGTCTAGATATGAACGAATGTGAGGCACTAAGGTCAAACAAAACCTTGGCGTTTTCTGAACTTACTGGAATTGATCCAAACACGACCTCCTTAGCTCCAGGAATGGTGGAAATATCCACATGTTTTAACCTTCCATGGATGTAATTTCTCTTTAATTTATTTCCCTACACATGATCCTTTTGGACATCCTGTCCTGGGTCTTGCTGTTGTTGATTCTTCTGCGGGCAAGATTTGACATAATGTCCTTCCTGCTGGCAATGATAACACTTTCTCTTAGCTAGATCTTTTGTGATGTCATACTCCACGGAACTGTTGTTTGGTATGCTGCTATCTTGCTGGCCATAAAAGTTCACCTTCGTCCCTTTGGCTTGTTTCCTAGCTTGTTTGGCCTTTCAGGGTTGATATTCCTTATAGGTAATTGTCCACCCATCTATGACAACTTCATGGGGAGTAGTTTTAGCGGGAGAGGCTTCTAACTCTTTAGGGTTTGGATTTAATTGACAAGGGATCAGGGCTGCATGTGACAATGTAGTATAACTCGATTGCTCATTGCTTTCCACAAGTGGTTCTAATGAGATTGCCTTTCTCTTCTTGTCCATGGTGATCTCAAAATTTAGATCCACCTTGACTTTCCCCTTATTAGACTCGTTTTGAAGACAGAGAAAACCATAATGCTTACATCAGTGACATTGTTCCTGCTCTCCAAGTGCCTTACTATCAACATCTTTATTGGATTTCATATTCTTCCAAGCTTCTGCTACTTGTATCTTCTCTGGCCCCTTGGATATGTTGGTCTGACCTTGAGATGAGTATTGTTGAGAATTTCCATGTTGAGTCATTTCTTCTGATATTTGATTTTGCATTGCTAATAGCTTCTTGTCAAAAGTGAGCAAGAGCGACACAATTCAGTCCTCTTAACCTCTGAAGTCCAAAGTCATCTCGTCACGAGCCGTCTAATAGACAAGGAGAAAAGGTTCAAAAATAGAGACAAGGTTTTTATAACAGAACGGGGATAGAATTAAGCATAACTTTGAGAAAATAACAAAGTTAAAGAGAAAGCAAGAAATAGGCAAAATGGAAACATGCTAAACGTCCAGTTCTAACTAGGCTTGCGTCCTACAGTCAGCATTACTCTGATACCACTCTGTCACACCCGGTTTTAAGGACAAAACCAGACATACACCATATGTGAAATAAAGAAGTCAAATCTCACATATAGCCATAGATAAGTGTATTATCAAGAGACAAATGCTTAATATACATAACACAATAGTATAAAATATACCTTAAAGAGCAACACAGCGGAAAGACAACTCCGAACACTGGGTGTAGACTTCACTCCAGGAACAAACTAACTGGTTGATCACAAGCCTAACAATTCCAGAATCTAACAGTCTGGTACCTTTCCTGAGATGTGGGAAATAGCAAGAGTGAGTCCATGTCGAACTCAGCAAATATATCATGGGGTTCATGAAACTCAAAAGGTTTGACATGAGTTTACTGCAATAGCTTTTAGTGAGTCAACTTTTTAACATTTGAGTAGCAACAAGTTTACCATAAACCCAAATAACCTCATGATCATGTAAACGAGAATAATGTATAGCAAGAAACAATAATCATTAGTGAACGTCAATATCATCAGAATTCATCGTTTATTCTGTAAGGGTCCAAGGCCACTCGTGACCGTGAGCATGGCTGTTATAACAGTTTTACACTCTGCAGAGGTTGTACACTTTCACTGTGAGTCGTGATTACCCATATGCCCGGGATCGCGACTCCCAAAACACTTCCAAGGTGAGCAGACAGGGAATCACTATGAAGCCTTTCAAAGGTTCGTCTAACAAGTTAGGGCCGCTAGGTTTCAGAAGTCAGTCCGTGTGATACACCACGCAGGGATCCATAGTCTGCTTTACCCCATTTGCGCCACAAGGGTAACCTCTAACAAGCTAGAAAATGTCCTCGTACTGAGCTAAAGCCAGAGCCATATAGCCCTCACAGTTGTACTGTAAGTCCCGGATGTTCGCTTACAGATAAGTCCTTATGGAGAGAAACTAGAGCACCATAAAAACAACCAAATATGCTCTAGCCCTCTTGAGCCATATTGCTTTAAAGCATCATTTAAACGTTTATTTCATATATCATTAGTCAAGTTACAAATCATGGTTATTTATCTTGAGCACTAGCATAAATACTTCCCAATGCAATGTCCCATGGGTGTCAAGGTACAAGATACAAAAACTAGAATATCCTTAGTGGTATGAATTAAGTATATTAAAGGTGAATAGGAAACAAGGATAATCCCATGCTATACTTGTCTTAAATTGAGATCCTTTCTCTGATCCAAATCTTCAATTAATAGCTTCTTGAATCTCCACGTAAATCTCACCGACTGGACTTGATCAATAAATCACCACACACACATCGAGCAATCATACACGAAGCAAATAATAAATAATAATTAGAACAGTACACCAAACATATGAAACAATATGTGAAAAGGTTTTAAAGATGTTCTACGCATTGCTACGAACACACAGGCGTAAAGATCATGAAATTCGGATTTAAAACGTGAAAGTTATGAATTTTCTAAGATTTCCTATAGATAAATAATTACTTTAATATAAACTCAAAAATTAAATTTTCCAAACCTACTGTACAGTACTACCAACGTGTAGAGCTCGCAAATACGAACCTAACGCAATTTGAACGGGTCAAATTGAAGTTAAAACGTAGAAGATATGACATAAACAAGATAGTGGCAGTTTTGTAAATACCTAGTTTCGAAAATAAATCAAAATCTGGTTTGTAATGTGATCTAGACGGTAGAATTCAAGTAAATATCTCTTCTTCTTCTTAGAGTAGAACGCCTGGTGGCTTCGTCAAACGGCGACAAGAGAAGGAGGAGAAAATATAATTTACTACACGAGAGATTTCCCAAATTAGGGGCTCCTCTACGGTAATTTTTGGTGTGCATTGCTCATGTGGTAGGTACGTATATATAGGGAGGAAAACTCTCTACCTCCATGTCAACTAGCGATATGGTGCTAATTGATGTTGCACCATCCACCTCCGCTAATAGGCCTAAGTAATCATTTAAGCCTATTAGTAAATAAATGTATGTGCCTTTGAGATTTATTAGGATTATTGCACATGGGCTTTGAGCGTTGAAAAAAAATGAGAGATTTATTATTTTCGGAATTAATTATTTTCATGGATAAAATAATTCTAGAAAAGTCCAGAATTATTATTTAAGCCGCGAAAAATACTTCAAAAGCTCCGAAAATTCAGGGAAATTTTCCAGAGACATTATGAAACATGAGGAACCCAAATAAAGTATTTGGAGCTCACTAAAAGGTAATTTTAGAGCATCTAAAAATTAGATTATGCTCACAGACAAGTAGAAACAAGCTACAGAAAAAGTCGGAAAAATTTCTGAGAAGTGAGTAGAGGTTGATTGACAGATGAGAAACAAGGAATTTGATTGTATAAAAATAATATATGTATATCGGAGAAGGAAAATCGACCTAAACGCATTTTGAAAGGACAACTTGAATTCATTTTGATCTTTGGTCAAAATCAAGCAATACAAAAACACAAATGCATCAGCATGAATGCATCAACAAGTTACTAAACCTTATGATAAATTTCAATTTAGTGAAAAATATTATTTCCCTATGTTTTTATGAGCACAAAAATTCAAAATTAACTCATTTTAGCTCTATTTCCAAAGAAGCAAATTTTAGGGTGTTACACCCGAGCACATGGGTGACATCTTATAACTGATTGTCATTATAGTGTCAAGCTTCTTTCTCTTAGACTTTGTGTTTAGGCAAAAGTTAGAAGTGAATTCACTTTTATTGTATCAAGTCGATGTAATAACTATGAACTAGTAAAATCTTTCATTCATAAAAAAAGCTATAGGTTAGGCGCCTCTCGCTGTCATCCTGCCAAACTCGTGCAAAAGTATGCAGAGTTTATATGTTTGTCCTGTCTTTAAGGTTTCCCTTTCTATGTACTTATTTATTTTATTGGACTCCTTTTGGTTAATACAATTTTAGTGCATGGGCTTTCTGGCAACCTAATCGTAGCAAACAAGAAACCCACGATGTCATGGCATCACTACACAACACACTATATTGAGTATCTTTATTGTCCGCTAGTAAAAAACAGAGTTGAGTATTCCCCAAGCAAGAGATCCAACAATTGACAAAGGATAAGACAACGCCAGGCAATTTCAAGTTGGCCCGACTAGCTTATTTTGCACGTAACATACGTAGTACAAGTACGACGGTCTATGGCTATTACTCGTGGAAAATCAAGAGTTCTCGATCGGTCTTGTCTTCATATGTGTCATCTAGAATTCTCGATCGGTCTTGTCTTCATATGTGTCATCTAGAGCGAGTGGTTCGTTGCCCAGTCTAGCTTGCCTCTCATCAAGAGGCCCTGCTGAACGGGCTTAGCACATACAGGATTGTGTTATTTGTTTGGTTGGATTTGTTTAGCCCATTGGCGGATCCAGGGGGGTGCGCAGCCCCCCTACCCCCCAATGCCATCCTAGATCCGCCCCTGGTTTAGCCTAACCGTACATAATTAAACTCTGTTTGACTACATCCATGTACAAACAAATTTTCAAACGAGATGAAGAATTGTCTATATGGTTGCCTGTACATATATGCAAGGTGTTAGTTGCCCCCTGAAACAGCCGAAGAGGTGGTGAGAATATACCTCCTGCATGCTATCCAGCAATTAACAAGTACTCCCTCCATCCCAAATTATAAGGCATTCCAAGAATCTTGGAGAGTCAAATGATCTCAAGTTTGACCAAATTTATATGATAAAATAATAATATTTATGACATCAATTAAGTATCATTAAATTCTTCATTAATTATATTTTCATAGTATACCTATTTGATGTTATAAATTTTTGTAATTTTCTCTATAATTTTGGTCAAACTTAAGATGCTTTGACTCTCCAAGATTTTTGGAATACCTTATAATTTGGAATGGAGGGAGTACTCGTCACACCAACAGCCAAATCAAAACAAGAGTGATAATAGACTAAACTAATACTGTACTGTTCAATGCATCTTTATATTTTCATCTAACTTGGCCTCTTCTTGTCATCTAATTTGATGTCTATATATGAAAAAGATGCAACATTGTTCAATGCATTTCTTAAAAAAAACATTGTTCAATGCATGTGTTAAGGTCAGGATAATGCAGTTTTCGCGATTGAGAATGCCCCTCTCTCTGTTGTTGTCCACCCCTGACACCACTACTGGTATCATGAGTCTTGTCTTGAACCTTGCTAGCTATGTATTCCTATAGGCATCACAGAGGTTAATTAGGATAGACATTAAAAACAGTGATTAAAACGTCCTGGCCATATGCCCAGAGTGATTTTAAACAGTAACAGAATTCAACATTTTCACAAAGCACGTTTTTTTGGTTTTCGGAAGAATTGACCACACAACGATCAAATAGGCGACTGAATACGATTGAAATTGCAAGAAGTGTACAACAAAGCAGTGTTCACAAAAACCCTGGTTACTGATCCAACTGAATGCACACTGACTCGAACCGGCTACTACGCTACTGTCTGTGCTGGTTTCTTTTCATCCTCCATCAGCAACCTCTAGGTGCATGTGTATCCACCACTAGTTTCAGACCATGGATGGTATGTATCCAAATTTTTCGCTTGAAGTTTGGATTGATACCTGAAAGAAGATGTGAAGAAGGGGATTGACACGGCATGGACAGCAGCAAGCAAGCAACCAGGACACGGCTGGGAGGCTGAGACACAGGCTAGCGTCGGTGCTCCGCATGAGGCTGCAGTCTTGCCGCCGATAGGAGAACCGGGACGGGGGACCTCGCATCGCCGCCGCAATAGATAGATCGAGACGGGGCGGGTGCTGGATAGCTGGAGGCTGGAGCATGGTGTGCTGCAGGGTTGGAACCACGATCTCAGCCCATTAGCAAACCGAAATGCTTAGGCTAGAACCAAATCAAAACTGATCCACTCTAAGCAATAATCCAGACCTTATGCTATCCTTTGGACCCCATAAATTCATAACCTTTTGATAAAATGGGTCACTCCTAGCCCCTAAAATTAGCCTTGGGTGCATTGGGTCAGGTCACTCCTAACGACCCAGCCCAATTGCTCAGCCCGTTTTCATCCCAACCAGATTGGCCCAACAAGAAACCAAACCATGGAAACCGATCTATTTTGGCCCAAACTATTATCAGGTTTAGCTAGGGAGCATGCAGTCTGAAGATATCTTGAAGGTGAAAATTCGACTACGGGCATAAATGCTTCGGTGACGTATTGCTTTCCCGTGTACATTTGGGTGACGAAGAGTATCCAAGGGCAGACTAAGCGACGATTTAATGCTTATGTTTTCCTCTTCTATTTTTATTTTGTGACTTCATCTAATTTCTTAATAAGCAAAAAAGAAAAAAAAAGGTTAATCACAGTCCCGGTCAGATGCAAAAGCATGGGCGAACTTCTAGAACATCCGTGGATTATTCATGCAGGAAAGCAGCCATTGTGCTATGATAAAGCATCTTTTTTTTGTGAGCACCTTGTTCGGCTGGGCTGATAAGCCGGCTGAAAAATACTGTTGGCTGATTTGTTGTGAGAGAAAAACATTGTTCTAGCTAAAAAAACAAGCTGAAAAAGACGGATTATAAGCCGGATGAACAGGGCCAATATGACAAGTGAGAAACGACAGGGGGAGTTCCATTTCAATTTATTCTTTACATCTATGTCATCAGCACGTTCCGGACTCGTGTCTGTTGGAGTATGTGTTTAGGCCTATGAGGCTAAGGCCCATGTGGCCCATGTATGGAACCTATATAGCTACCCATCTAGGGTTAGCCCTAATCAATAGAGAACACTTTCCAACATGGTATCAACCCTCTGTTTTTCTCTTTCCCCACCCTGAGCCGCCGCCGTCCTGCCTCCTCCCGCCGGCGCTCTTCCTGCCGCCGGCGCCGGCATGGCTGACCGGCCTCCTTCTTCCCCCTCCCTCTTCTCCCTCTTCCCTTCCCCCTCCACCCTTTCCTGGGCCCAGGTCGCCGCCACAGCGCCTGGGGCACCGTCCGCTCCCGCGCCGCACGGGACTGCGCCCGTACAGCCGCCGCTCGGGGGCGCGCCCCTGGCTGCCGCTCTCCAGGCCGCGCGCGGGGCCCCCACCTCCGTGCCTCGTCCCCAACCCTCCCTGCCCACCCAGCAACAGCCCTCTCTGCCGGCGCAGATGCTGTAGGCACAGGCGGCGGGGAGGACACTGCGCCAGCGGCCGCCGGTGAGCAGCCCCTTCTCCCGACGGCCCGATCTCCTCTGGCCCATGCGGGACTTGGCGCTGACACCCTCCAGGCTACCCTCCACACTCTTTTGGAGGCGGCTGCCGGGGCAGGGGGCTCTGATTCCCTTCCTGCTGCCCTGGCCGCCCTCCTGCGTGCCGCCGAGTCCGATGCCGCCGTCCTCCATCGGGCTCCCATGACTTCTGGTGACGGCACGCCTACACTTCAGGGCCCGCGCTCCGACTCCACCCTCGCCGCCGCCCTTGTCGCTGCCCGCGCGGCCGCCGCGGAGGGGCAGGCTCGTGTGCGGGCGGCAGCCGCCGTCTGGGAGCGTGAGCGCGACGCGGCTGACGCCCTGGCTCGCCAGATCGCCGAGGCCGAGGATCTACTCAACCCTCCCGTGGGCCAGGACGCCGGAGCTACCTCCTCCGCCTCGCCGGGACGCCGCCTGTCCCACACGGCCGTCCTCTGGCATGACCCGGCGGACCCGCTCGTGGCTCAGCTTCACTACCAGGCCGGGGGGGGTCCAGAACATCCGCCTCCTCGTCCCGGTTGTCCTCGAGCCGGAGTCGCCCTCCTATGCCCGCTGGCGGGATCTGGTGCTTCTCACTCTTCGCCGCTACGCCCTCGACGACCACGTCCTCGTTGACGCGTCGGTCGCCGTCCAGACCTCGTCGTGGCTTCGTCTGGACAGCATCGTCCTCTCCTGGATCCTGAGGACGATCTCCCTGCACCTCCACGACCTCGTCCACACCTCTCCTGACGCACGCCGGGCTTGGCTCGCCCTTGAGGGCCAGTTCCTGGGCAACGCGGAGGCTCGGGCTCTGCGCCTGGACGCGAGCTTCAGGACCTTCGTCCAGGATGACCTCTCCGTCGGCGAGTTCTGCCGTCGGATGAAGGGCATGGCGGACTCCCTGGGGGACCTTGAGTGGCCCGTGGAGGATCGCATCTTGGTCCTCAACGTCCTCCGGGGGCTCAGCGACCGCTACGCCCACCTCCGGACGTGGATCACCCGCCAGAGGCCCTTCCCTACCTTCCTGGAGGTCCGTGATGATCTCATCATGGAGGAGCTCACTCAGGGCCTCCAGCCGGGCTCCACCACCTCCCCGTCCCCCTCGACGGCCCTGGCTGCTACTTCGCCGCGCCCGCCTATTCCACCACGGTCCGTCGCTCCACCGCCGCCGTCTCTTCTGGGTCCCCCTCCCCCCGGACCGAGCGGAGGTGGGGGGGGGCCGTGGCGGTCGCCGTCGACGCGGCGGGGGTCGCGGGGGTGGCCGGGGCGGACACACCCAGCCTCCGGCTACTGGTGGACCGCAGGGGGGCACCATGGCCCTCCTTCCAGCACCCGTGGTCAGGGCGCATCTCCATGTGGCCCTACCACGCCATCGGGGCTGACTCGCGCCCACCGATGGCCATGCTCACTGACGCTCCTCCTGCTGGCCCTACACCCGGCGCCTTCCCTGCTACGGCGTGGACTCCACCCTCTAGGCCTCTTCCGGGGGTCGCCGGATGGGACCCGACGGCCCTGGCCCGCTCGTTCAGCACCATGGGCCTGACACCTCCGGTCGGACCTGGGTGGATTGCTGATTCGGGAGCCACCTACCACACCACTCCTGACCCCGGTATACTTTCGTCGCTCCACTCTCCTTCTTCCTCCCTTCCTTCGTCCATTATGGTCGCCAATGGTTCTTGTCTTCCTGTCACATCTGTGGGTACCGCCGGTGCTCATGGCTCCTTTCGTCTTCCTGATGTTCTTGTTGCTCCTTCTATGGTTCATAACCTTCTTTCTATTCATCGTTTTACAGCTGACAATTCTTGTTCTGTGGAATTTGACTCTTCGGGTCTTACTGTAAATGATTTGGCTTCCCGGCGTCCTCTGCTCCGATGTGATAGCACCGGGCCCCTTTACACTCTTCGCTTCCCGGCGGCGCCTTCATCTTCTTCGCCGTCCTTTTTGTCAGTTGCCTTCGCTGCTTCTACTTCCTCTACTACCTGGCACCGGCGCCTCGGCCATCCTGGACGTGATGCCCTGATACAGCTCAGTCATAGCTCTGGTCTTCCATGTACTCGAGCTCATGATGAGCAACTGTGTCATGCGTGCCAATTGGGTCGACATGTTCGTCTTCCTTTTTCCAGTTCTTCTTCTCATGCGGCCCGCATTTTTGATCTTGTACATTGCGACCTATGGACATCTCCTGTTATCAGTATTTCTGGTTATAAGTACTACCTTGTGGTTGTTGATGATTTTTCGCATTATTCATGGACTTTTCCTCTACGTGCGAAGTCAGATACGTTTACCACGCTCCTTCACTTCTTTACTTGGGTGTCTACACAGTTCGGTCTCACCATCAAGGCCGTCCAGTGTGACAATGGTCGCGAGTTTGATAACTCCACCTCCCGAGCTTTCTTCCTCTCACACGGTGTTCAGTTGCGCATGTCTTGCCCATACACCTCTTCGCAGAATGGCAAGGCAGAGCGGATGATTCGCACCACCAACGACACCGTGCGCACTCTTCTGTTTCAGGCCTCTCTTCCTGCTCGCTTCTGGGCTGAGGGCCTGCACACCTCCACCTACCTTCTTAACCGCCTTCCTTCCGCTGCCTGTCCCGCTCCCACACCTCACCACGCCCTCTTCGGTACCCCGCCTCGGTACGATAACCTCCGCGTGTTTGGGTGTGCTTGTTACCCCAACACTGCTGCCACTTCTTCTCACAAGCTGGACCCTCGTTCCACGCTCTGTGTCTTCCTCGGGTACTCCCCGGATCACAAGGGGTACCGCTGCTTTGACCTTACCTCCCGACGTGTTCTCATCTCGCGCCATGTGGTGTTCGATGAGTCCGTCTTTCCCTTCTCCAGCACCACTACACCTCCGGTCCCTGACCCACCCTCTCTGTTTCCCACTGACCCGGTGGTCCAGCCACCTTTTTCGTGGTCTCCTGTAGGTACCACTTCACCGCGCTCCGAGCCAGCCACCGGTCCCGGATCCCCTGCGAGTCCGGGCCCCTCGTCCGCCGGCGCGGCCCCGTCTTCTCCAGTTGGTGCAGACCCGGGGCCTTCGTCCCCCGCTTCTGCCCCGGGGGGGGGGGTCGTGCCGGTTGCTGACGCCGGATCCCGTCCCGGCACCTGCCCCGGCGCCTCCGTCGAGGTTCGCTGCGCCGGTACGGGTATACCAGCGCAGGCCGCGGCCACCGCCGCTCGTGGTCCCTTCTCCACCGGGGACACCGACACCACCGCCACTGTCTCCGCCGGCCCGTGGTGCCCCGCCGGTCTACCACCCGCCGCTGCTTCACCGACACCCGCGGCATGTTCACCCGATGGTGACACGACACGCGGCTGGCACCCTGCCGCCTCGTGTCCTCGAGGCATCGACCGGCGACGCGGTGGTCTCTCCGGTACCCTCCTCCGTCCGCGACGCCCTGTTGGACCCTCACTGGCGCCGCGCGATGGAAGAGGAGTACGCCGCGCTACTCGCCAACCAGACGTGGGAATTGGTGCCCCGGCCGTCGGGCGCCAATGTCGTCACCGGCAAGTGGATTTGGACTCACAAGCGCCGAGCGGACGGATCTCTCGAGCGCTACAAGGCTCGATGGGTCCTCCGGGGCTTCACTCAGCGCCCTAGCATCGACTACGATGAGACCTTCAGCCCGATGGTCAAGCCAGCCACCGTCCGTACCGTGCTATCGCTGGCGCTTGCCCGGTCTTGGCCCGTCCACCAGCTGGACGTCAAGAACGCCTTCCTCCATGGTCTTCTTACCGAGACGGTGTACTGCAGTCAGCCGGCGGGGTTCGTCGACACCACCCGTCCTGACATGGTCTGCCGACTCAACAGGTCCCTCTACGGCCTCAAGCAGGCACCTCGGGCGTGGAACCACCGGTTCGCTGCCTTCTTGCTGACCCTGGGGTTCGCGGAGGCCAAGTCTGATATGTCCCTGTTCGTCTACCACCATGGGGCGACACTGCATACTTGTTGCTCTATGTTGATGACATTGTCCTCACCGCCTCCAGCGAGCCACTTCTCCGCCAGATCATTGCAGCTCTCCAGCAGGAGTTCGCAATGAAGGACCTGGGTGAGCTCCACCACTTCCTCGGTGTCACTGTTGAGCACCGTCCTGCTGGGCTCCTTCTTCACCAGCAGCAGTACACTCGGGATATCCTGGAGCGGGCTGGGATGTCTGACTGCAAGCCCTGCTCCACTCCGGTCGACACTCAGGGCAAGCTGTCTGAGGCTGAGGGACCACCGGTGGCCGACCCCACTGCGTACAGGAGTCTTGCCGGGGCCCTTCAGTACCTCACCTTCACCCAGCCGGACATCACCTATGCAGTTCAGCAGGTCTGCCTCCACATGCATGATCCCCGGGAGCCTCACCTCACGGCTCTCAAGCGCCTCCTCCGCTATCTCCGGGGCACACTCGACTACGGCCTCCTCCTCCACCGGGCCTCCTCCACCGACCTCGTCGTCTACACCGACGCTGACTGGGCCGGGTGCCCGGATACTCGCCGCTCCACCTCCGGCTACGCCGTCTTCCTGGGCGGCAACCTGGTGTCTTGGTCGTCCAAGCGCCAGCCGGTGGTCTCCCGGTCCAGCGCCGAGGCAGAGTACCGCGCCGTTGCTAACGGCGTGGCGGAGGCCGCCTGGCTCAGGCAGTTGCTTGCTGAGTTGCACACTCCGCCCTCCCGGAGCACACTGATCTACTGCGACAATGTCAGTGCGGTCTACCTCTCCACCAACCCCATCCAGCACCAGCGGACGAAGCACGTGGAGATCGACCTCCACTTTGTCCGTGATCGGGTGGCCTTGGGCGAGGTGCGGGTCCTTCATGTTCCGACGACCTCCTAGTTCGCGGACATCTTCACCAAAGGCCTCCCGTCCTCGACCTTCGCCGAGTTTCGCTCCAGCCTCAACATCACCGGTGGCTAGTTGCGTCTGTGGGGGGGTTGTGTGTGTTCTTTTGTGTTCAGCCTCGAACTCCGCTGCGCCGGTAGTTCAGACTGCAGGGGGGTGTTGGAGTATGTGTTTAGGCCCATGAGGCTAAGGCCCATGTGGCCCATGTATGGAACCTATATAGCTACCCATCTAGGGTTAGCCCTAATCAATAGAGAACACTTTCCAACAGTGTCCGATCGCTGGTTCCTGCTTCATTTGATGTGGATGAGCAGTCCACACGAAATGCATGTACATATCATCTGTATACCGATGGTCCATATTTAAATCAATCAGCAGTCGTATCATATATCTAGCTAGGTACAATTTAAGCTTCCGGAGAGATCGGAACCATGGTAGGATCGTGAATATATGATAACTAGCCATTGATACTGACCATGCCAAATTTACCTGGAGAAACCTTATCACTGGCATGTCACATGTTAATTAACCAGCCATTGATATTGATCATGCCAAAATTTGATGTGAGAAATTGGAAGAAGCCAAATGGCACCTCCAATCGTTTATTGCTCTTGCTCGTGAGCCAGGAATGTTCTCCGTGTTAAGCCTAGTTCAATGTGAGTGCGTCATGTTACATCTAGTTGGGGTCCTGAATCATGATGGTGAAGAATGGGACGAGTCGTATCCCTACCTTGTAGAGGGTGATAGAAAGAACCTGGTACTTGCTCGTGAGCCAGTAATGTTCTCCGTGTTAAGCCTAGTAGTTCAGTATGGGAGGGTGATAGAAAGAACCTTGTACTTGCTCGTGAGCCAGTAATGTTCTCCGTGTTAAGCCTAGTTCAGTGTGGGTGCGTCATGTTACATCCAGTTGGGGTCCTGAATCATGATGGTGAACAATGGGATGAGTCGTATCCCCACCTCGTAGAGGGTGATAGAAAGAACATGGTAGTTTAGTATGGGAGGGTGATAGAAAGAACCTTGTACTTGCTCGTGAGCTAGTAATGGTCTCCGTGTTAAGCCTAGTTCAGTGTGGGTGCGTCATGTTACATCCAGTTGGGGGCCTGAATCATGATGGCGAAGAATGGGATGAGTTGTATCCCCACCTCGTAGAGGGTGATAGAAAGAACCTGGTCAGGGTACCCTAGGGAAAAAGTCAGAGTTGAGAGCTTTTTTTTATTGCCTCAACCTTCGAGTATAAGCTGTAGTATCTGAACTCATACATTGACTCACACCACATACACACCAGCTAGATCTACAACCTATATATCTAGATATAAGATAATACGGTTGAGAGATATGACAGTTGTGACACATCCGCGTGACAGTTATGGCACATCCGCGCAAGGCAACTAGAATTATTTTGGAACCTGCCCCGGTGAGAAACGGAGTCGATCCTAGGGATCAAACTCGCGTCCGGTGGTTCTGCCCAGTACGAGGCATCACTAAAAACTCTTAAATATATTCTTTCTTTCATACCGAGGAGTACAAAAGAAACAAATCAATAATTTTAGCCTTTTCTTTATTTTAATCAATTCCATCCTAAGTTTGTGCCTTCATTTTTCATCTTAAAAAACTAATAGGTTAGGCGCCTCTCGCTGTCGTCCTGCCAAACTAGTGCAAAAGTATGCACCCATCCTATCTGTTTGTCCAGTCTTTAAGGTTTCCTTTCTACATACTTATGTATTTATTTTATTGGACTTCTTACTGTTACAACTTTAGTGCATCATGGGCTTGCTGGCAACCTAATCGTAGCACACAAGCAAACCCCTCCATCCACACGTCGATGTCATGGCATCACTATACAACACACTATTCTAAATTGTCCGCTAGTAGTTAAAACAGAATCGAGTATTCTCCAAGCAAGAGATGCAAGTGAGACAAAGGATAAGATAACGCTAGGCAGTTTCAAGTTGGTCCGACTTATTTTACACGGAACATACGTAGTACGAGTACGACGGTCGATATCAGGCTATTACTCATGGAAAATCAAGAGTTCTCGGTCTCGTCTTCATATGTGCCGTCTAGAGCGAGTGGTTTGTTGCCCAGTCTAGCTTGCCTCACATCAAGAGGCCCAGCTGAACAGGCGGGCTCAGCACATACAGGGCGACTGTATTGTTTGTTTGGTTGGATTTGTTTAGCTTAATTGTGCATAAACTCTATTTGATTGTATTCATGTACAAACAAAGAGAAATTCTCAAACGAGATGTAGAACTGTCTATTTGGTTGCATGTACATATGCAAGGTGTGTTAGTTACCTCCGAAACTGCAAAGAGCCAAGAGGTGGTGAGAATATACCTCCTGCATGCATCTTTATAATGTCAACTAACTTGACCTCTTCTTGTCATCTAATTTGACATCTTTATATGAAAAAGATGCAACATTGTTCAATGCATGTCTTACTGTCATAATAATGGAATTTTCGCGATTGAGAATGTCCCCTTCTTTCTGTTTGCCCACCCCTGACACACCTCTGGTATCATGAGTCTTGCCTTGAACCCCCATAAAAAAAAGAGTCTTGCCTTGAACCTTGCTAGCTATGTCTTCCTAGGCATCACAGAGGTTAATTAGGACGGACATAAAAAACAGTGATTGAACATTCTGGCCATATGCTCAGAGTGATTTCAAGCAGTGACAGAATTTGACATTTTCACGAAGCATGTTTTTGGGTTTTTGGAAGAATTATTGACCACATAACGATCAAATAGGCGACTGAATACGATTGAAATCTCAAGAAATGTACAGCAAAGCAGCGTTCACAAAAAGCACTGGTGGCTACTGATCCAACTGAATGCACACCGAGTCGAACTGGCTACTTCACTACTGTCAGTGCCTCTCCTCTTGGAGCTAGTTGTTGGATTGCATAAAAGACTAAGATTCCTCTATTATCAGCAGATTCACAACATGCTAAATAGCACAATGTCACAATCTAACAAAGCACAGCGCTGCAGGGCAGAAAGACAAAAAAAAAAAGGACTAGAGCTAAATGAAGCGCCACAGTCATGGCCAAAAGTTACAGCAGTAACCCAACAACTTGGCACCTCCTACCTAAAGTGACACATATTTGTTCATTCTCATCCAGAGCATCTGCCACACTCTATCTGGGCTATTTTAACATGAGTTTATCATTCCGAAAATTGTATGTTAACTGAAGCTCTACCAGCTGATCATCTCCCTTTATTTTTTCCAAGAATCATTGATCACACATTAGTAGAGGCTTCATTATTAGCACGCGTCATCATATCCACACTATTTGTCCTTTCTTTGTGAAACACTTCCCATAGTTCAAATTTGCATACAAATCAAAGTGACACTACCAAAAGTTTACCTCGATCTTTCAATAAAGTATAATCTAGTAGCTAAACACTGGCTAGGAGCTGGATGTGATGGGAAATTTTCAGGTTTAGAAAGTTCTATAAGAACCCCACAACTGCCTATCATAACCACCTGCTGTGATATTAGATGAAGACAAGTACATGGTGCCTCGCCAACTTATCTTATTAGTAAGAAAGGTAAGGCTCAGCACGTCCGCACAACTGTTTACATGTTCTAGTTTCTTTTCATCCTCGCAGAATAGAAGCAGCAGCTCAGAAATCTAATGGCCGAATCAGCAACCTCTGAGTGTATGTGTATCCACCGCTAGTATCAGACCAGGGATGGTACCCAAAATCTTCGAAAGAAATTTGGATTGATACCTGAAGAAGGGGATTGACTTGGCATGGACAGCAGCAAGACAGCAACCGCAACAACTGAGAGGCTGAGACAGAGGCTAGCATCGATGCTCGGCCTGAGGCCGCAGTCTTGCCGCCAGTGTGAGGACCGGGATGGGGACCTCGTGTCGCCACCGCAATTGGTGGATCTGGGTTGGAACCACGTTTTCGGCTCATTAGCAAACCGAAACACTCAGGCCGAAACCAAACCAAATTGATCCAATATGTAATAACCCAGACTGAATTAGGCCACCAGCTTGCTCAGTGTGGATGGGAAAAAGTCTGGTCGATCCATTGGGTAGTTGATCTGATCCACAAAAGTAAGTTCAATGGATCACAAGGGCTAGCTTTAAAGTCGAGCCTGTTTGGAACAAGGGAACAGAAAACAGAGGACTAGAAAAAAAATACATGAATAAGATATAGTGAATGAATAGTGAAAAACTATAGCATTTCAAAACACAGGAATAGATATACTTTGAGCATATGAATGGATGCTTTATTCTGTTTGGATGGCTTCTGAACTCACTTTCCTTCGTTCCAAACACTATGATGTGATTCCTTTCCTTTGGAATTTGTTCCTTCAAAATTCCTTTGAGAATCATTTGATCCAAATAGGGCCTAAAATGGATCGACAAGGCCAGAACCTATGAACCAATGGGTAAAATTGGTTGACCCACTTATCACACATAGCAATCTTTCTCTTTAATTTGTTGTTCTTCTTCAGTTTTTTCGAATAAGAATATTTTATTGGTCATAACTTGTAAGCACATCTATGCTTAGAAGTAAATCGGAAGTATCATATTTTGAAAGTAAAAATAGATAACATTATCATAGGAGCGTGTGTAGCGTCTGTGCTTGTCTCCACGGAGAAGACAATAGCTTAGTTTGCTGGTTTTCGAATATGGTCGGGCGGCGGGCATCCACCGTGGAATGGAATGGAACACACATGTCATGGTGTAGTTGTTGCATGAGGCTTGCGACTGATAGATCATGCTGTGACAGTTTCACTCTTTCCCTTTGGGCACATCGATCGGAAGCACAGACAGTCAACCAACATGGCCATCAGTGTGCTGCGCATACATACATACTCCATAGTCCATACCCTTGTCACTTTTGTGTGTCCTGTCTGAAATGCTAATAGTATTTATGGTCAAATAATACTAGAAAAATATTAAGATCGACCCATATTATTCATTGGACCAATGAGTCCACAGCCTTTTGATGAAATAGATAGGATCAGTCCATTATCATCCCATGCTCAGCCCATTTTCACCCAAACCAAATTGGCCCAACAAGAAAACCAAATGATGGAAAAACCGCTTCTGGCCCAAAGTATTATCAGGTGAAAAATTTGGCTACTGGCACTAGCTAAGGGCCTGTTTGCTTCGATTCCCGAGGCAGCCACAACCAGACTCTGTAGCTTTGTTGGTGGCCGGAGATTTAGCCGGATCACGTGACTAATGAATTTTATTTCCCCTTTTTTTTAAAAAAAAGTCTGGCGCCACCCTAAGTGCGGCGTTGTTTTTCAACGCCAAACTTTTGGCAAAAAATAACATCAAAATGAATTAAGGAATAACTAATTAAGCAGGTTTGCATGGCACGCCACAAGTCTAGTTAGAAAGCAAACAGTTGCCCAAGTACGTGGGGGCGTGCCGAACATACGGCGTGGGCATCTGCGGATGCCATCCAAACAGGGCCTAAATGCTTCGGTGACATATTGCTTTTACGTTTGGGTGACGAAGAATATATAAGTATACACAAAGCAAACTAATGCTTATGTTTTCCTCTAATTATTTTATTTTCTGATGACTCCATCCAACTTTTATAATAAGAAGAAAGAAAAAAATAATCGTTCTGCTGGTCAGATGCAAAAGCACATGGACGGACTTCTAGAACGACACGGATTCATGCCGGATAGCAGCCATTGTGTGCTAATACCGTGTGAGCAAATGTGACAAGTTTTTTTTTGTTGAAAATAATGTGACAAGTGAGAAAAGGCTGGTGGAGTTCCGTTTGAACACAGCAAAATTCGCTGCCGGTCCCGAACTTGGCCGGCGGTGTCATCCAAATCTCTGAACTTCTAAAGTGATATTTGTGGATTCTTAAATTTGACAGATTGTGTCATCTAGATCCCTAAACTTTCAAGGTGATCATCACAGGTCTCTAAACTTGGTTGACAGTGTCATCCTGGTCCCTAAACTTTAAACGTGATCACCAAAGGTCCTTAAACTTAACAAGCAGTGTCATCCCTATCCAAATGTAATAATATTAGAAGTTACCTATATAAGGCTGGACGAAAAACTCGAAGCTCGTTAGCTCGCTCGGCTCGTGGCTGGCTCGGCTCAGCTCGGCTTGGCTCGTTATGATAACGAGTCGAGCCGAGCCGAGCCAGGATTTTAGCTTGTTAGCTATAACAAGCCAACTCGAGCTGGCTCGTGAGCCGCTCGCGAGCCAAACGAGCCGTAGTTTTAGGGAAAAAGTCATCATAACTTATATTAGTTTTGTATTACTTCATGTCTTGCACTTCACAAATGGATGATATGTTAGCTCATATGAATATTTTATTTGATTTAAGGTTATTGAATATATATTATTTTTATATTATTAATATTTTTAAGCTTTAGATAAATGCAAATATTATATTTTGTGTATTTTTTATACTTGGCTCGCGAGCCTAACGAGCTAGCTCGAGCTCATAACGAGCCGAGCCGAGCTGGCTTTCTGGCTCGTTAAGATAACGAGCCGAGCCGAGCTGGCTCGATATCCTAACGAGCCAGAACGAGCTGAGCCGAGCCGAGCCAGCTCGGCTCGTTATCCAGCCTTACCTATAGTATTAAAGTTTTCTCTATTAAAAGTTACTTCTAATTTTAGTATTTTAAAAGTTTTAATAGTAGTATTATAAAAGTAACTTTTCTCTGTTATTAATACTATAACATTATTTAAAACTTGTAATACTATAATACTATTATTAAAAGGTCTATAATACTATTATTAAAGTAGTATAGTATTATAATATTATAATATTAATAATAGAGAAAAGGTACTTCTATAATACTACTATTAAAACTTTCAAAATAATACTAAAATTAGAAGTAATTTTAATAGAGAAAACTTTTAATACTATAGGAATTTTAATATTATTTTAATACTATTAATGATACATAAATATTAAATTAATTTTAGAATTTTCTATTTTAGTTTAAACCTAATATATTTGTGGTTGTAAATTATTTTAATACTTTAATTTATTTATGCTGATGTAAATTATTTATATAATTTATATTTTCATGATAAATCTATAATATAAAAGAGCGAATGAATTGAAAATAGCATTTCACCCTGATACTTCCTACCCATCTAAACTTGCGTCCCTTAGATCTACTTTAAAATTAGATATAACGCATTTAAATCTCACATCCTAATATGACAAATAGGCACAGCCGGAAGACTCTTTATTGTTTACGCGTGTTTATGCGTGGCAGAGCCGTGTTTTTTTTCCACCTTGTTTCACCGTACTTGGTCGCCTGTACCGGCATGCTATGTATAACCCTCGCCGCCGTTGCCGTAGAAAAAGGGAAAATAAAACTTAGGCCTCTCCATATCCTCTCTGTATCCCTGCCCTCGCCGCCTGGTGACCTTGCCCCCGCATCATCGGTGGTGCTGATGATGAGCGCGCAGACGAGCGTGGCGTTGGGCGCGTGTGAGAGATGGCGGCGGTGGAGAACTGCCGCAATGCCAAGCACACGGCAACAACAATCAGGAGGACGAGGAGGTATAGATATATAAATAATGATTGATTAATTGACACATGTTGGATCCACGTCTAACGTATAGTCAGCGTGCCACATCAACTTATAGAGTAGGTTAGACCACATTTGGACAGGAATGATACTGCTTCTCAAGTTTAGGACCTACGGTGATCACCTTAAAAGTATACCGGGACCGGGATGACACCGCCACCCAAATTTAGGGCCATGTAGTGAACACCTTAAAAGTTCAGGAACCTCGATGACACCATCTGCCAAGTTTAGGGATTCAAAGATATCACTTTAGAAGTCCAGGGACCTGGATGACACCGCCGGCCAAGTTCTGAAACCGGCGGTGAATTTTGCTCATTTGAATAAATTCAGTACATCTATGTCATCAGCACGTTCCGGACTTGTGTCAGATCGCTGGTTGCTTCTTCATTCGATGTGAATGAGCAGTCCACACGAAATGCATCATATATCACGTTGTACCCATGATCCATATATGATCCATTTAAATCATCACCCCGGCCTACCACATCTATGTACAACTTAAGCTTCGAGAGAGACCGGAACCAACGACGTTTGCCACTTTGATCGAGTGTCTATTTCAAATCCATCAGGTTTTATCACTGGCATGTCAGCCATGGATACTGACCATGCCAAATTTACCGTGAGAAAATTTATCACTGCATGGCACATGTTAACCCACCATGATATTGACCATGCCAAATTATATTTACTATGAGAAATTGGAAGAAGCCAAATGGCACATCCAATCGTTCACTACTCGTGAGCCAGTAATGTTGTCCATGTTAAGCCTAGTTTAGTGTGCGTGTGTTCACTGTTATAGAACCCCAACAGACATAGAAACCCAATAATGCTATTTATGTTAGATCCATTTTGGTATGCGTACTGTTCATGTTACATCCAGTTTGGCATGTGCGGATCGGCTGGAATACAAGTGGAAAATGAAATTGCAGTTCAGGTGGTTTAGACAACATACACAAATCTTTCAATTGGGTGCCATGTGGATCAAAACTCCTCCCTCTCGTTTGACTTCAAACTTCAAGCGGCTAATCACATCAATTGGTGGCGATACTCCTTCGGTGGCTCACGCCTACTCCCCTGTCTCTATCTTGGCACATATAATTCACAATAGTAATAAGGGAAGTGTGAATTATTCCGATGACAGTGAGGGAAGTTCGAAAATTTCGATGGCAGTGAGAGAAGAGGTAAAATTTCCAATGACACTGAGCAAATTGGCTCAATAAATTAAGGATTATTAGTATGTTATAATATTATTTAGTAATTATGATGGCAAGATTAATATAGGTAAGTGCTAATATCTTGACTTGTGCATGCTTTGTATGTCAATTAGGATAGAAGTAGTGCTAATTAATAAATTTTGTTTATAATTTGTTATCATCGTAATAAAATTATCTTTAGTTCATTTTTAGCAATGTACTCCTTCCGTCCCATTGAAAATTTTGTTTTTGAGTGTAGACTTCTTGTTTGACCGTTCATCTTATTCAATTTTTATATAAATATTTAATTATTTTGCTATGACTTATTTTATCATTAGAGATATTTTAATGATGATTTATTTATTTTATTATTTGTGTAAAAAATTTGAATAAGACGAGCAGTCAAACAAGAAGTCTAAAAGTCAAAAAACAACATTTTCAATGGGACAGAGGGAGTATAATTAATTAATATTATTTTCAAATAATAGGTAACGAGTCAAATATTCTCATCCTATCCACATTTATCAATGCAAATGAAGCAGAAGAATGGCATGTATATCCATCCATGATTTTTGCATCTCTTGTTCCCCTGATTCACCAACAATACCAACTATGTAATATTGTAATCGCTGTGTACGGGCACGCAGAGACGGGAAGTTATCTTCTATTTTCTAAAAAAATATCCATACAACCAAAAAAAATATGATGAATAAATTTATCCCATACAACTTTAATTATTCTCAAACTAAACACACCCATAGAGTTCCGTAGAGACACTCGAGGCCACCTCCAGTGGTTTAGTGCATCCCGTTTGTTAGAGCATCTTCAAGAGATTAGGTAAAAACTCTTTTTAAATTTTCTAATTTAGCTATTCTCTAAATAAAACTCTCTCAAAAAAAACTTGAGTAGCCCAAGAGACTGTAAAATTCTATTCTGCATATTCAAATTTGCCATGTCACAAGGACGGGACCCATCTGTCATACGCAAGGCTGCACCACTGGATGGTGACACATTTCGTCGGATGGGTGGAGCGCACTATTGAGTTAATGGGTCACCGTTACCAGGTTCTCCATTCCACAACAGAGAGAGAAGCCACAGCACAAGATTTATGGGCTTGTACAATGTATAGGCTCTTATAGAGTATAGCTTGGAGAGAGAGAAAAAATACCATGTCATTAAACACATCTGAAAACTTATAGGGTGTTTAGTTTAAGGAATCACTTTATCCTAGATGGCTTAACTTATAGGGTGTTTAGTCTAAGGAATCACTTTATCCTAGATGGCTTGGTGTATCATGAGTCTATTCTAAAATTCGCTGTGATGGCTCCATTCCTTAATCCTTATATTAGTACTAGTTATTAGGTTGTGAGGAATATGGTAATGATGCATCAACCTATTCCATTCCGGAACCAAACAAAAAAAAGTGAGAAATGAGGAGATGATGGACTAACTTATATTCCTTGAACCAAACACACCATCAATCTACAATGGAAAACATGTTTTAAAGGCGCTTAACAGGATTTGATTAAGTTAAGCGATCGTCATAATCGTTTGTGGCTACAATGGCCAACGAAGCCAAAGACGCTCCACCTACCATTTCCTACCAGCTTGCGTGTATGCTCTCCTGTTTCTTTCTAACTCAACTGCAGGCCTGTAGGAGCATTTCGTGCGGCAGGGAAGCGCGGCAAGAGCCTGCCTCCGCGGGATCGTGCGAGAGCCGGTGCTAGCGCCGCTGCTTTCCGGAGCGTCGCATTCGTGGTAAGCACCCAACGTGCTCGCTCCATGCTCCACGCTGGGTCGCTGGCAAAGAAACAATCCAACAGCCTAAAACGGCCCATAAGCGCCCGGCATTGTACATGGCAGTATATATGGCCAAACAGGCCAGGCCCGATGATTGGGGCCAACCCGGGCATCAGTAGTGTGCTGCGCATACATACTCCATAGTCCATTGCCGGCCCTTGTCACTTCTGTGTGTCTTGTCTGAGATGCTAATAGTATTTATGGCCAATTTTTAGATAATGAATTTCATTAATCCGGCCTCTATATCTATGAAGGATATACATAGCCAAAAGTATATAAGAGTACTTAGACTCATACCTCAACAAAGAGGAGAATACACAACCAAAAAAGAAAAAAAAAGATCTCGGCACATCCCTGCTTCCCGACATCCTCTCTTGAAACGACCAGATTTAGTGAGTGTAAGCCGTCAAGTCGCCGCCCCCTAGTGCGCCATCGCTGCAAACCTCCGCTGCTGCCATCGTCATCCGCTTCAAGTGAGCTGACACTAGGTGTCGTCTGTTAGCCCACCTTCATCCATCATCGTCCAATCAGAACTAACCGATTAGACGTGAGCCGATAAGATTCACTTCCGCTTCGCCGAATTTGGGACGACAGTTGCCTCTGCTGGAGTCCTCTGTCTCCGCCGACACCCCTAGGGCCGCTGCTGCCGACGGAATCCGCCTCCTGCTCGCTGAGATCCTTGCGCCGATGCTCAGGTCGCCGCTGCCCCTAGGGTACCAGCAGCTTGATTGCCGGGAGCAAACAATCACCGCGTCCGTATGCCGCAGCCGCCTCTCCGTGACCAAGTCGTCCATGAGCATGCAGGTCCGTATTTATGGCCAATAATAGTAGAAAAATATTAGAATTGACCCATATTATATTCATTGTACCAATGAGTCCATAGCCTTTTTGATGAAATATATGTATGTATACGATGTAGTATACATGTTCATACTAGTAATGCTGTGAGCTTGGTCCAACTACCAAGAAGTGGAGGCAGCGTATCAGTGCACTGCTGGGGCCACAAGCCAAGGAGCGACCAGCGACGTGTGCATCAATTCTGTTTTTTTTTCATGCCACTTATATACTTTATATTTATATTTATATAAGTGCATATATTTTTTCAGTCACCTTTCAATTTAGTGAGATATGAGTTCATTTTTTCAGTATTTCTTTTAGTCTTTGTTTCTTTTGTTTCATTTTCCTTTCAGTTTAATGAGTTATGAGTTTCATTTTTCAGTCATATTTCTTTTTTAATTTTTAATTTTAGATTTCAGTAACCCTTTTAGGTTTGAATGTCTTCCTAAATCATGTATATTAGATGCCTCACCTACAATATATAAGTTGTTACAAAAAGGTAGCCATTACACGTATAAGTTGACATAAAAGAATTTGCCTCCAAGTTTTAGTTTTCAGTCAAGTTTTTTTTAGTTTCATTTTTTAGTCATGTTTTTTTAATGTTTTTTAGTTTTAGTTTTCAGTTAAGTTTTTTTTCAGTTTTATTTTTCATTCAAGTTTTTTTTGTTAGTTTTAGATTTCAGTCACCTAGATCAATGTGAATGTTTTCCTAAATCCTGCATATTAGTTGTCACTCCTATAACATATAAGTTATTACCAAAGAGTAGCCGCACACATAAGTTGTCACCAAGAATTTGCCCCTGCTTTAGTTTTCAGTCAAGTTTTTTTTCATTTTTTTTTATTTTTTTAGTTTCAATTTTCAGTCATGTTGTTTTTAATGTTTTTTAGTTTTAGTTCCCGGTCACCCTTTTAGGTTCGAATGCATTCCTAAATCTTAGTTGTATAATAATATAATAATTTACTTTCTAAGTTGGCACCTTATGCAATACTTCATCTAATAATTATCCTCTCAGGGTGTAGCTTATCTTATTTTAGGTTACTATTCTTGTCTTTTTAATAAATATATATCCCTCCAATTTTCAGCTAGTTATGTTTCCCGGCTTATATAGTGTATTTTATAATAACTTGCCCCTCTAGTTGGTAACTTATGCCATGTTTGTTCTAATAATTTGCTCTAAGGTTACAATTTGTCTTGTTTTGATCACTTTCCTCATTTTTTAATAAATGCCCCACGTTGGCATCAAGTCATGCATCCTGACTTTTCTAATATGTTTTATAATAACTTGTCACCCTAATTGGCAGCTTATACAATGTCTATTTTAATAATTTGCCCCTCTAGGTTGCAGCTTGTCTTGTTTTCGTCCGTTACTCTCCTTAGTGATTAGTACCTTTATATAAATAATATAAAAATTTTATTATACTCACATGGTAACAATCAATGTGCATACTATGTAATAACTTTAGTATATTTTTGGAGTAGCAACATTAGTATTATATGGTAGTAACTTCTTTGATAAATCTCCTAACACATATTTACACATAAATCACTATTAAAATAAAATTTATCGAAACATATGTAATTAGGGTCTAGTTTTGTTCATTTCATCACATAAAACACACGACAGAATTGAAAACGAATACAACATTCCAAAGTTATAGCAATAGAAAGAAAATGCTTTGCTTTTTTGTTTTGCGTTAGACTGACGTCAGCGTAGTAGCAGGCTGGTCGAAAAGTGGGGTCTCGGGCATGTCTAAGTTTCATGTGTGTTTGGGGTAGCGACGTGTGTCTAGAGGTCGCTCACGTGGCTGGGGCTTATCAGCCTCCATTATGGAATGGGGTTTATCTATTCTATCTGTAGATAATAATATTAAAGAGACAAACTTTCTCTCTACCCATATTTTTCATATGCCTCCACCTAACTATTTGCAGTGGTGCACTCACATGCTCCGTATCTCATATATGAGCCGGATTTATGACACATACTCATACGACTTAGGGCAACTCACATCTAACAATGATAAAAAAATTAAAACTCGGGCTACAGAGGGGTAGACACCTCCGAGCTATTTTTGCTTAAAGTAGAGGACTTCTCACTTCAGCCCGAGAAAACCCTCGAACCCCATGCCCCGCCCGCAAACAGAGGCTCGTTACCCGGTGAGAGGGCCGGTCCGTTTACCTGTGCTCTAGGAATGCGGGATAGTCGAGGGTTTTTTTTTCTGCACTGCCGACCGTAAAATTCGCCCGACGAAGGAGGGTTTTTTTTTTCTACACTGCCGACCGTAAAATTCGCCCGACGAAGGGTTCGAACTCTGGTCATGGGGGACGCCATCCGGAGGCTTGACCAACTGGTCTAGCAACCGTAGGGCATCTAGCAATAATGAATACAGAGGCCAAAATTCTAATATGTATTGGGCCATGCTCTACATATCTCATGTGATCCGGACTTATTACCCATGTTCATACAAATTAAAATAGCTCACATCTAGCGATGATGTGGAGTCCGATTCCTAACATATTGAATTCCATTGCATTGCACGGACACGTTGCTAGCTTATATACAAATCTGGAGGCTTGCACTGGTAGCAAGCCAGATTTGACTTCTTAGCAGCATGCATACTATGACCCACAAAGTCATTGACCAAGTCAAAAAAAGCAGAAATTGTTTGTAGTTTTTCAGGGTCTAGTGCAAATGACACACAAGATGTAAGCACGGTGCACCATGTCAACAATGTACAACCCAAAATGATTGACTTGGTCTTCTTCAAGTAAGTAAAATTTTTCAAACTTCTCCATGCATCATAGGGATCTGTAACTCGTAACTTTCAGTTCTCCTGTTGGGATCCAGCATTACAAAATTACAAAATTATTCCATGGAGCTGTAAGTTTGTAGGTCATAGGGTAAGGCTTGGTTACCATTCAAGCAATTTTTAATTAATATGTACAAGATGTTTAACCAACCAATACTAATTTCAAGTAACAACTGTGCATATGAAATTGCAGTTTTTAATTTAATATACACATTTTATTTAGAATATAATAGTTTTCCCCAAAACTACAAAATAGATATTAGTTCAAACAAATCATACTTTTCCCAGTATTTTATTGAAAGAAAAAGTACTCATATGCACTTAGATAGGCTGGCCCATCAAAACCTGTTCCCAACCATAAATCTAATAACAGTTTAAAAGAGACAAGGTGCTCAACAAAATGTAGAAACACCCTAGCTAAAGGCCAGCAGACTAAGACCAATACCAGTTCAGTGATAGGAGTACTATCCATTTGTCATGCATTATTAGAAGCAACCGTGCTTGGCCCGTCATCGATGGAGGCTGTTCTTAATGATGTGCATAAATACACAAATTATGTAAAGATAAATAGATTGGTTGTCGAACCAATCTGTTTCCTCGAGGAACAAGTAAAACCAAAAAACACACAAATTGCTTTAAAAAAACAAAGGAGGCCCTAATATATGCAACTCCAGCATTTTTTTTGCGACGAGCAACTCCAGCATTTAACAACCAGGCAGCCTCATAGATGAACAAATTTCTTAGAAGATCAAACCAATTTTATGAATGATCCATAAAAAGAAAGAAAATGTAGCACAACTTTATGTTTTATATATATATAGAGCAATATTCTACACTAAAAAACTCACTATTCTTGAACCAATATATCATTGTGTCCATAGTTCCATGCATGCTACTAAGTGAAATTAATACCAGCAATTAACCCTTAAAGAAAGTCGTAAAACTTTACAGAATTCAAGATGACCCAGGACACATGAGGCAATTACCTGGAGTGCAGAAACTCATGTAGGGAGTAATATTTACAGTGTGGGCATCAGCATCAGATACATTCCACGTTCGGCCAGATATGAGATCAATGGCCAAGACTCCAGCATCACCAGCCCTAATGACAAAAACACCGACAGCATCTGCGGCAACAAGGATGTAAGGCGACGATGAGAGGGCAAAAACAGAGAAAACTCTTGAGGTCAACAACTCTATGTCGCGTCCATGTCCATCCACCACTTGGAGTCAGAGCAGATCGACTCCCTCAACCATGTGCAGAGAGAGAAACCAGCATTCACCATGGTGAATCCCAAACTATCATCCTCCTCTGACATGAGCACAATAATGGTAGACACATTGCATATACCGGTGGTAGCCCGATGACTGACGACAGTTCTTTCTCGGCCCCGGAAGCTGGGATCCATGACAAGGCGGCACCAGCGCTTGCAGACCAGGGCGGCACGGACGATACGCGCGGTTTTGTCCGGCGGGAGGCGGAGGAGAGTCTCTTCCAAGAGCTCGTCCATCAGTTCCAGCGGCCCGCGTGGCGGCGGCGGTGGCCGTGGCGTGGCCATGCTGCTCGGGGCTGGCTGCCGATCGGTGCTAAGCTTATTTGGTTATATGGTCAGTGCGAGAGCTTGTTAATTATATGGTCGTCCGATTCATCCAGATTGAAGGTCGCCTCCGATACGATGGGCCCGGAATAATACGAAATCAAATTCCAAACACGATACATCATACATATTTGGTTACAGAACAAGAAATAAATATGGGGGCAGCAGCAGCAACGTACTACACTAGTACTTTGACTTGAACTGAGATTACACGCTCGATCGGCATATATATTTCAAGCTAACCAATTTGGTGATTGCATTGTTTGAGATTATATTACTGTCCGAGTGCAAATGCAGTGGCCTCGAAGGTGTCAGACAGGCCAGTGCCGGTCTTGAAGGTGACTTTCGCTGGCGATGCCTCGGGAACATATACCTCGACGACGCTGAGCCAGAGCATCAGTTCCTTGGTCTTGACGCCAGTGATGTTCCTCAGCTTGCCCTTCTCGACGAACGCCGTGACGTCGGCGGCATATGACACCGTCTGCTTGATCTTCTTGAACGTGTGCTCCACCTTCTTCTTCCCCTGCACCAGCCACATGAACCCTGTCTCTCGGTTGTACCCGAACTCCTGGATGTCCTCCATTGGAAGCAGGCCCTTGGGCAGGCCGAGCTCCTCCAGCAGCTCAATGGACTTCTTCCTGCACGCGGCGTCTCCGGTGACGACCTCTGCACCTGCACGGTGGCTCTTGATGGCCTGGGATGCCATGGTTTACAAATGGAGCTGTGAGTAGCTGCAAGAAAGAGACTGTAGTTGTAAACTGTAGCTGGTTGCTGTTGAGAGTGATGGAGTGTTTGTGTGATGGGAGATGGAGCAACATCACATATATAGGCATAGGCAGTGCAAGACAACGTACATGCAGTCTTGTTTGACTTCGTTGGCAAAAGGACGTTGAACTTGACGAGGACCATTCTGGTGTGCTTTCAGGTCCGGCGTGCTGAACTACAAACTTGACCGTTTCTCTACGTATCTTGCTACAATGAATTGGTACTTGTAAATTACTACAAGAGTATCTAAGTTGGTACCTCATATTTTTATGCCGTTCGTTTTCTCTCAATAAATTGTTAGTATTTTTATTCAACAATTATTATTTTTTATTTAAATTTAGCCTTGTGTTGGTTTAACAGAAAACAGGGTCCAAATCACTACTCTAAAATGCCAATCAGTGTGCCTCTTCACTATAATATATTGACTACATTTAAATATCACCAGTTAACTTAGCGGCATAGTTATAGTTTGCTAATTTTTTGTAGACATTTATTTTAGTCACTGGAACCATGTTTGTCCAGTCTGGTAAATGCATTCTGTGGTAGTGTTTCTGCGTCAAAGAATATAAACATGTGAAAAACCTTAGGGGATTTTTTTATGTATACAGTTTTGATGAGTCTAGCTAGTTTTGAATCGTGAATCAAACCAGTGAACATGCAAGACGCTATCCTACGGCTACACGTAAAGACGCTACGTACAGCCAAAGCCCTTAAGAATTGGAGGCGGAAATCATTAGGTGGGTGGAAAGTAGCTTGGGGCGTCCTAACTGTAACCCTTGAAAACCTGGAAAAGGCACAAGAGGAGAGACCTCTTCTGGCGCAGATGATGTGCGAAGATAGGTAGAGCGCAAAGGAGGAAGTTTGATGGGCTAATGATCTATTATTGGCGGAGCATATGGAAAGAGAGAAATAGGAGAACTTTTCAAAGCAAGAACCTGCAGCCTAGGGAGGTGGCTTTCTTATGCAAGGAGGAATTCGATCATTTTCAGTTGGCCACAAGATCTCATGTGGAAGTCACTCAGTAGAAGTTTCGTTGTGTTGTCTGCCCTTAATTTTCAGGTGGCGCAAAGGGTTTTGTTTGTTTTGGTTTTCCTTTAGTGGCAACACTGACAGTAGAGTGGCTGCCTCGAGTTGTTTTTTTTTAGTGGTGTTGAGCTTCAGCTCGTCTTTGTAATTCTGCAATTTCTCTTTTTTATTTTCTATCGTCTAATAAAAATCCGGCAAAAGCTTTTTGCCGCCTTTCGAAAAAATTAATCCCCTCTTATGACGTCACGTTGGTAGTCAACAGTACTACACTCCCATTCTATCTTAAAAGGTTCAAATGCCCATGTTAAAAACAGAAGAAAAAAAAAGAGCAAAGATTGGTCGAAATAATATCAGTAGCTTTGACAATGTGGTCTACCGTATACCAAGGGAGCAAGCGCTCGGTACTCTTATTACAACACTTATATGACATATGAGCTAGCTTATATTACTATATATGTTGCAACCTCTACTAGCTAGCTTGGTAGCTAGTAATAATCTGAAAACAGAAATACAGATAACCTCAACTCCCCCAACAATGCACACACAGATAATAGTACGTACGTTACATATCTAGTTGCCTTTCCAAGACGACAGTGGAGGCGTCTCTGAGTCTCTCCAGGTGTTGAGGAAGGTGCTGTGGTAGCGGTCACCTTGGACGCCATCCATGGCAGCATAGGACTCGAGCTCCGCCATCTCATCCGGCGTAAGCTTCACCGACAGCGCTCCCAGGTTCTGGTTGAAGTTGGCTATCTTTGTGGTTCCAGGTATGGGGCAGACGTCGCTTCCCTGATGGTGAACCCAGGCCAACGCGAGCTGCGATGATGTGCAGCCTTTCCTTGCAGCCATCTGGCTCACGCGATCGAATATCAGCGCGTTCTTCTCCATGTTCTCTGGCTGGAATCTTGGTAGATTCTGAAAGAGGATCATATCGAATGGTGGCATTACATTCAGTACTGGATGAATAGTCTGTTGGAGTTTGGTCGATCATGGATAGGAATATAATAGGACAGGATGGGTCACCGTACCTTGCGGAAATCGTCATCCGGCAGCTCAGTGAGAAGTTTGGCACCGCTAGAGAAGAACCCTCTGCCTAATGGACTGTATGCCACGATCCCAATTCCAAGTTCTCTGAAAATTGACAGAACAGACAGAGCAGCATTATGTTATGTATGTACTTTGGCTTCTGATCCATCCATTTCCATCCCCAACAAACAGGGTTTTCCATTCCTAGGTACCACAGCAAACAACGTGGGAATATATATGTACCTGCAGGTTGGGATTATATCTTGTTCAGCATCTCTTGTCCAGAGAGACCACTCCAGCTGGACAGCCGTGATCGGATGAACTGCGTGCGCTCTTCTGATCGTTGATGCCGACGCTTCCGATAGCCCGATGTATTTGATCTTGCCTTCTTCTACCAACTTCTTGAGCTCACCCATCTATGCATACATACATATCAAAGTTCAGAGAATGCAACGATTAGCTGAATTTCAAAAAACGCAAGTATTAATTAGTGCAACTTGTCAACGCAAGAATAATGCAATGCAAGTACTCCTAGGCAACAAACAGACTAACTCACCGTGACCTCGACGGGCACCTTGGTGTCGATGCGATGCTGATAGTAGAGATCGATGCAGTCGACGCCGAGACGCCGTAGGCTGCCCTCGCACGCCGCCCGCACGTACGCCGGGTCGCCGCGGACCGCCCTCACGTCGGGCGTGATGCCGAACTTGGTGGCCACCTGCACCTTCTCCCGCGCGCCATGCAGATGCAGCGCCTTGCCGATGAGGACCTCGTTGGTGTGCGGGCCGTAGACGTCGGAGGTGTCGAGGAAGGTGACCCCGGCCGCGATGGCGTGGCGGAGGAGCGCCACCATGTCGGCCTCGGGCTTGCGCTCGCCATACGCCATGGACATGCCCATGCAGCCCAGGCCCTGCGCCGAGACCTCCAGCCCCTGCGAGCCCAGCTTCATCGTGCGCGGCCGCGGCGGCAGAACACACGCCGGATCACCTGCTGCGGCCATTGCTGATTTGCTTGCTGGACTGGACTCTGCCGAGATGCTTGCTGCCGAGGCTGTTGCTGTGGTAGGACTTAGGAGTAGTGCGGTTGTTGTCGCGTTCCCGAGCACGGCTATTTGTACTTGCAGTAGAACCCTGCAGCTGGCGTCACGGAGTGTGTCAGATGTGCTACGTGTACTGTACGGGACGAAATTGGTCAGAAACCGTTGGTGCAAAAGGCCGTAGCACTGCCTCTACTACGTGTATGCTGATGATGAAAAAGGCAGCTGGCGTAATCGCTTAGGTCATGCCACTCAACTGGAGCTGCAAAAGTTCTCCAAGGTTAAGAAAAGACACTAGCTACTACAGGAACGAATGACTTTTACAAATGGTCATATTTGATTGGTAGAGGTGAGAGTATTTTCAGGAGCACTAAGTAATGCGACTCATCGTCTCAATAAATCATTTCTGTAATCCAAAAAAAATGAAAATCGGCAGCAAAGAAGTAGCAAGGTAGGTGTACCTTTGTGGTGTGCTGTCAGTAGTAATTTTCTTATGTCCAGAAAACATAGTTAGAGTTCAGCACTGAATTTATATTTCCTCAATTTGCTTGTTTTAATTGTTTCATGGGTTATACATGTCTCACCATGTGGGCTAAACCTTAATTTTTCTGCCAAGTCTGGCCCCACTTTATTTTTCTGCCAATTTTTCTAGCAAGGTTGGACCCCCTTTTATTTATCTAAAATTTATTTTGCAAAACAAAAAAATTGAAAAGTGACACTAAAATGTGGCGTTTTTTCACAGTACGTGTACCTTTGTGGGTGTGTTGTCATATTCATTTTCTTATGTCTAGAAAACATAGTTAGAGGTCAGAACTAAATTTACATCAGTTAGCTTTGTTTTAATTGTTTCATGGGATATATCTCACCATGTGGGCCCAACCTTAATTTTTCTTGCAAGTTTGGGTCTGCTTCTATTTGTCTAGGAAACAATAATGGATATATGGGCACTGTAAGCAAGGTAATTTGGACCAAGTTTATTAGAATTTTAAAAGTTATTGCTTACAGTTTATATATGTATAGTTAATGATTTATTTGGTGCTTTATTAAATTCTGTTTTCACATGCATCTGAAATTTGCCATTTTTGTATGAATTTTTTAAAAGTGAGCTTGCATCTCAACTTTTGCACGTAAGTACATACTTGTATACACTATCGATGTACCAAATTTTAGATTTTTTTTAACAACAAAGTATGTTTATTGAATTAGTTTCTATGTTTCCATCTAGTAGATGGTTTGCATTAGATTTTGCCTTACATACATATGTTACTACTAGATACTACTACAGATCTTCAAATCATTGTCGGTTCAAAACCCCCATTCACTGCCGGATTTTGAACCAGCACAACCAAACCGGCAGTGATGGAGGTACACATCATTACCGGTTCTAAAAAACCGACCATGATGTGGTTTTCAAAAAATCAAAAAAAGGCTGAAAATAGGGAAACAAAAAAAATTATTACTGGGAGAGACCCCACTGGACAGCCATTGATACTGACCATGCAAACTTTACCGTGATAAACTTTATCACTACATGACACATGTTAATCCACCATTGATACTGACCATGCAAAATTTACCGTGACAAAGTTTATTACTACATGACACATGTTAATCCACCATTGATATTGACCATGCCAAATTTACTGTGAGAAATTGGAAGAAGCCAAATGGCACATCCAACCGTTTACTGCTCGTGAGCTAGTAATATTATCGTTTATGGCCTGTTTGGCAGAGTGTTGCTAGCTACAGATCCACGAAAAATAGATCTGGATTCACTTTTTCTAGCCAAATGCTTTTTTATCCAGCAGCTCTACCGTGGATCCATTCCACGAAAAAGGTGGATCTATTCTTAGATGCACCAATTCTATGGAGCTTCACAAGGGTGGAGGCCTTAAATTCGAGTCTCTGGGTTCTTTTCATGTTTTCTCGCAAACATATTATGAAATATATTTCATTATTTGTTAAAGTTTGGATAAACCCATTGTTTGTCTAGTGTCTACAATACATCACTTTTGAGATAGACACAAGTGAGTGTTGGGTGGAGTGGTTAGAGGGAACGCGTGAGGCTAAGGTCGTGGGTTCGAAACAAAGTGGCTGCGAGCAGCTTGGGGCGGCGTGAGCGTGTGGCTGCCCAATGGGGCCTCCTAGGATCAAATAATTTTTTTTGCTATTTTCTAACCTAGATTTGTGATTTTTGGAAAACAGATTTGTAGGAGCAGCTCTATATCCAGCCGTCCCTACAAAGAGATGGGGCCATAGGGGCAGCTGGCCAAACCGCCCATAGAAATGGCCTAGAGCCGCCCCTACAAAGTCTCTGTAGTAGTGCGCGCCTCGTGCCCCGATGACGACGAGGACGAGGTATGTGCTCAACGCCCTGGTGCTGGCAAGCTCGGGCAGCTCCTCCATCTCCAACGGATCTCCCTCCGACCCTGAGCCCCTGTGAGGCCACCAGCAGAGCTAGGATGGACGCGTGTCCTCAGCCCCTGCGGGAACTCCTTCCCCGAGCACGGCCTCCTCGAAGCCCCGGGTTGTCTGCCTCCCTCTGTTGAATCTCGCCATAGCTCGAGGCAAGGCCATGGATCTCGCCGCAACACGGGGGCAGGGCCTTGGATCTCACGGCAGGGCACCCCGCAGCTCCATCAGCCGTCGACGGTGACCGCCTCCCTGTGCCAAAGGGGTCTGCCTCCCTCTATCATGCCACCCTGCTAGCAACGCCCGCACCCTGCTGACGCGAAGGAGGAAGATGGAACGAGAATAGAAGAATGAGAGACTGATGAGCAAGTCTTGTTTGTCATTGTGTACAAAAATAGATTTGGGGACCCAAATTTGGATGCTGCTATTGTAGTGGAAGAAAAAGCTGAGCCAACAAAAGTAGAGGGCAACACACAAATCAAAAGTAGAGACCCTGATTTGGGTCCCCCTACTGGAATTGCTCAAAGCACCAACTTTGCTCCACTCTGGACTGATCAAGGTGAAATGGTTACACCTTAGACTAAATTTTAGTGTTGTATTTTGGGAAGTTCAAGATGAATCCAGAATAGACCTTTTTTCTTGCTTTCTGAGGTTGTCACGGTACGAGAGAAAAGGGTTGTGAGGGAGGATTGCAAGCTTACCTCAACATTCAATGCTTACACATACCAGGGTTGTGAGGGAGGATAGCCAGGTTCCTTTCAGACTTAGCATCCTTCATACAATGTCATAAACCTTCTCATTCCACAAAAATACATTTCAGATCGATTTAAAGGTTTTAAACTCCATAATCATTGTGGATATGCCATATATTCTTACAGCCACTACAAATGTGAAATCTCAAATTTAGCTTGGCATGGGCTTCAAATGTAGTATGATTCTTTTTGATGAATCATTATTTACACCTGATGCTTGGCCATTTCCTCTGCTCTATTTGTCCATGCTTACACATGCATGGGAACAGACTTAGACAAATAATATGCATGATCATTGTCTCGTTGCAATGCACATGCATACAAATAGAATGTTGCAAACACCACACTAAATATTGTTTTTAATAAGAGCAACACATATTCAAACTCAAATTATTGTTGCATGATATTTTTCCCTGTTGCAACGCACAGGCAGTGCCGGCCCTATGGGAGGGGCATGGGGTGTGATGGCCGAGGGCCTAGGCGGGGGAGGAGCCCAAGCCCAGGTATACAAACCCCTAGCCCCTATAGTCCATTAGGCATAACAAACTATTGAGAAGAGAGACAGAAAACTGGCCAACCGGCCCAAGAAGATCGGCGGCCTTTCTGGGCTTCTGGCTTTCTTTTCCAATCCCAGTTTTCACCACGAGTCCATGACACATAGTAGGCGAGGAGTCGAGGAGCCGCGCTGCAGTGCCACACTCTGATCGCAGATCGCGATTGGCGTGTTCGCGACGCGCCGACGCCCGAGTGCCCGACGCACACACGCGGAGTCGGACGAGGCGACGAGCCGCGCCGCCAAGAATGGCGCACGATGGCAGCGACTAGGCAGGGCTCCATCACGATGACATCTTGGTTCTTGCCTTCTTGATAATCAGTTGTTTCAGTTCATGTCCAGGCCCTAGATTTTTTTTCTTGTACATTTTTTTAATCTAAATTAATTATTTGTATAGTATTCTAGACTTCTAGGGGGACAGTCATGACGAGTTCGCCAGAGGGCCCTCAAACTTCTAGGACCAGCGCTGCACACAGGCATTATCCTAGTTCAACATGCGTGCAAAACAGACCACCAATCGCAAAAGAAAGCTAAGAACAAGGGCGTGCCAAGCAGATTAGCAAACTTCTTGTTCTGCTTGCCCACCTGGCACTACTGGAAACCCGAGATTTGGGGCCGAGTGTTTTATCTTTTGCTGAGTGTCAAAACGCGGACACTCGGCAAAAACCACGTTTGCCGAGTGTTAGAGTGGAAACACACGGCAAAAATCTCACACTCGGTAAAAAACTAGTTTGCCGAGTGTTAACACTCGGCAAACAAATACACACGGCAAACGTACCACTTTGCCGAGTGTCAACACTCGGCAAATAAAAACACACGGCAAACGTTTCATTTTGCCGAGTGTTAACACTCGGCAAATGTATACACACGGCAAAGGTGGAGGGGGGTTAGCCGCCGTCAGTAGTTTGCCGAGTGTATTCCATTAGCACTCTGCAAAATGGCTGGTTTGCCGAGTGTCAACCAAAAACACTCGGCAAAGTGTACTATTTGCCGAGTGTTTATCTAGGACACTCGGCAAAATAATTTTTTTTTTACTTTTGGCTTCCAATTTTTTTCTGTAGGCTTACTACATTACCTTGACCAATATGCTGGAATTTGACACAATTTTAAGACAATTTGCTATATTTTTTAGTTTATTTCTTTTCTTTGAATTTTTTTGGAAAATGTAAGTTTGAACTGCAATTACATCGAATAATGCTATTTCATGAATGCGAAAATGATATTCATATAACTGACTGTTGTTTGAGGCCATATCCAGGAAGAGACCCGAAATTTCACACGTCTTCTTCACGAAACATGACCACGAACTTGTGGACGAATAGTTTTAAAATTATATAAAATCCAAACGAAGTCTGAAATTCATGAAACTTGTCGACAAGTCATGATATCACATGTGGATGTGGTGATAAAAATTTGAGAAGATTTCGAGCATGTCGTCACGTACACTGTTTAGAAACCCTCACATCTCTCCATGTGATATCATGGGAGCAAATCTGACATGTTAGGGTTTATAAACAGTGTACGTGACGACGTGCTCAAAATCTTCTCAAATTTTTATCACCGCATCCACATGTGATATCATGACTTGTAGAGAAGTTTCATGAATTTCGGACTCCGTTTGGATTTTATACAATTTTAAAACTATTTATCCACAAGTTCGTGGTCTAGTTTCGAGAAGAAGATATGCGAAATTTCGAGTCTCCTCCTGGATACGGCCTCAAACAACAGTCAGTTACATGAATATCATTTTCGCATTAATGAAATGTCATTATTTGATGCACTTGCAGTTCAAACTTGCATTTTCCAAAAAAAATCAATGAAAAGAAATAAACTAAAGAAATATAGCAAAATGTCTTGAAATTATGTCAAATTCCAACATGTTGGTCAAGGTAACGTAGGAAGCCTACAGAAAAAAATTGGAAGCCAAAAGCAAAAAAATAATAATTATTTTGCCGAGTGTCCCAGAGAAACACTCGGCAAACAGTACACTTTGCCGAGTGTTTTTAGTTGACACTCGGCAAAGTTGGCTTGTTCATATTTTGCCGAGTGCCAGAACCTAGACACTCGGCAAAGTGTAATTAAATAATTCTTTTTTATTTTTTTTTAAATCGAAAACTTTGCCGAGTGTTAGATCTGGGACACTCGGCAAAGTTTGAAATAGACAATTTATTAATGTTTTTCTGGTAAAAAAGTTTTGAAAACTTTGCCGAGTGTCAGATCTGGGACACTCGGCAAAGTGAAATAAAAAAATACCCCTCAGAATAGAATAGAATAGAATAGAATACGGCTTCTGGTAAAATGAAGTGCATACGAGCCCCTCAGATTAGAAAACCTCTTCAGCGCCGGCAAGCTCCGTGCACACGAGCCCATGAGGGGAGTTCCTCTGCTCGGTGATTGACGGAGGAGCAAGCTCGCCGAGCCTAGTGGTGCCGCTGCCTCCACTTCTTCAGCGCCGGCAGCTGGTGGTGCTGTGGCCGAGCCATCTCTCCCTCTCTCCTTCTCGTTCAAGGTAACAGTGAGTTCAACCCTAAATCGACCCGATCTATGCAATGAGTTGATTCTAGTTCATGGAATGTGTTTTCCTGTGAATGATTGATGGTCTGGAAGTTGATTTAGTAGATTGAATTGAGTAGATTTTGGATTCAATTTTTGAACCTGAGGTTGACTGGCACAGCAGTGCCGTGACTCCACCTTGCACTGATTTTTAGCCCTTCTCCTTGACCAAGGTGTCTGAAATTGAGGATGCTTTAAGTCACGGCCTTGCACTGATTTTTAGCCCTTCATCACATAGAGGAAGCTTCTGTCTGAAATTGAGGAAGCTTCAAGTCAGGGTTCTCTGTGCCTCAGCCTGCAACACCCATGTAAACTTTAACTGGACAGCCATTGCCCGGACACTTCCCTGACCTACAGACTACGACATTGCCCGGCCAGATAAATTTTGGTAACATAGATGAGCTCACCATCTCATCTATTCATTTATACTGACAGGATTATTGTCCAAAAACCATCACAGCTAGCATGAATTTAACATTTGTAAAATGGTAGTCTAGAGGTGTAACATGACACAGCTAGCATGAATTTAACAACGTAAATTTAGCATTTTTATTCAACTATTCACAGTTTCTTTAGAACACTTTTTTAGCATAACTAAAACCTGCTTTTTCAGAACATTTACTCTCTGATGGCATTCCTAATGCTTTATAATTCAGGAAATGTTAACTTTGAGCTAGAAACCTGATGTACAGAAAGCAAAATAAAAATGGATCAGAGCAAAAGCTGAAAGATCATATACAGAGGATGCATACCTGGTAGCAGCTTTTCAATTACTCTACAATTCTATATGGACGTCTTGAGCTAATTAAGTAAAAGCAGAAGCAACATCAAATGCAATTAATGCATAGAAGCACACAACTTTTATTTCAGGATTTCAGGATTTTCACTTTGCTACTGGGAAACCCTCCACCAACATCCTGTTTTCAAAAGGTGGACCTGATTTTGCTTTAGCCCCAGACTACAAAGGACAGCAAGTAATTGTTTATTTCATCTAGAATGAGAGGCTTAGTAATCTTCACATTCTATTGTGAAGCCTCGTCACAGTCTATTCTTGAGCTAATTAAGTATACTAACCAAGATGCACAAGCCAAACTTACCAATGCAATAACTGGATATTTAGGATTTTTCTCCACCACCGGTAAACCCTCCACTATCATCTTGGTTTTCAAAAGACAACCTGAATTTGTTTTAGCTTCCAAAGAACAAAAATAAGTGATAGATCAACAAATTAATTTCGATGCAGTAATAGAAAGACTGCAGTTTAGCTACAAAATCTGTCCCTTACATGTATTGGCAGCATCTTGTACAGATAGATGAAACAATCAATTTGAGTTTTCTGAATAATAGTTCACTGGTGAGAAAACATGACACAAATGTTAACTATACTCTGTACACATCATGAAGAAGAAATAATATAGATATGCTGATGGAGAATAAAAGAGATTACTCACTTAAGAGAGTAGGAGAAGAAATCTCAGGCTAGAAATGCCAATATTTCTGCTAGTTCTACTATTTCTTCCGGTTCTCATGCAATGTACCAAAATAGGGTGGACACATTTAATAAGATCCTTAAAATATCCAACCACACAAACTTAACCGTAACAGGAAACTGTCACATTGCAGGCCTAGGAGAGAACACAAGCAATAATTAGACTCGACTCTGCAATTCACAAAAAAAAAGGAACAGGAACTGGGGAATGGAACTTACCAAGATAGTAGTATGCTGGAAGCATATTAGCTGGGTACCATGGGTGCATCCGACAACTAATTTGACACTGCTGCATCTGTAGAACCTTGTCGAGTTGTAATTTCAGGCACTGCGTCTGCTGCCATTTTAAATCCTGAATCACCGTGTACAAGCACTGAATCACCAATACTAATTATAAATCTAGAAAGACATGAGGCGATGCATTAACATTACTATATTCTGTAAGTCCATAGTTAATTGTCTACTCTAGAATAAGGTAAAATCAGAATACTATTGAGCAACACTGTTTTAGTTTGCTGCCATACAAGCATAGATGCATGTACCTTTTTTCCACATAATTATTAGGAGACATGTATCTTACCAGGAACTACCAAAGCAAAACTAACACGAGTTCCTTATATCTGAATACATGAAAGATTGACTGTGCTGCGAACATATTGACAAAAGTTAGCGCATCCGTAGTGCCCACAGTCATGTTTTCTATTTGCTATGCTATATATATATCAATTGCATTGTCACTCAACATGACAGCAGCAACATTGACTCACTTCAAAGTGTAGGGGAGGTTCTGTTGAATTTTTCAATTGATGGTATTTTGTTCCTTTTGTTTGCAGAGAAGAGCCCGTCGTTGCTGAGCCGGAGTATCCCTGCGCCGTTCTAGGTCTGTCTACACCGCGTCACCTCGCCACTGCACCGACCCTTCACGGCCCCGCTAGCCTGACTCCACCAACACCTTAGGTATAACCCCTCTTTCTGTATTATGGTCGTAGATGGCGTAACTCAGTTAGGCGTCTCCCGTTCAAAATAGATACGGTTGGAGGTATGCAGATCTATGCATATCGATAACCGTATCTATTTTGAATTGTCCACGTTTTTTTGGACAGCCCGTTGATGCGTAGATGGGTTTGTTTTCATGGTCTGCTCCCATCCTAGACTGAGTTTCGGCCTTATCTCCTAGTTGTTCTCCGGATACACACTCTCCTTGCCAGAACGTGTATCTGGAGAACAGCGGGGAGGTGCTGCCCTATTTTCGTGGGATATGGTGAGCAACATATGTGGACGCATAAGTCGGGCTTGACGAGGATCCCCTATTTTGATGACCTTCTTCTGCCACATACCATTGATGTAATGCACACTGAAAAGAATGTCGCCGAGGCACTTTGGGCTACACTCATGGATATTCCTGATAAGTGTAAGGATAACCCTAAGGCTAGAGTAGACCTAGCAGCGTTATGCGATAGACCAAAGCAAGAGATGTAGCCTCCTAGAGGCGGCAAGACATGGAGAAGGCCTAAGGCCGATTTCATCTTAAGCAGAGACCAAAGGAGGAAAGTACTTGAATGGATGCAGACATTAATGTTCCCTGATGGATATGCAGCGAATCTGAGGAGGGGAGTGAACTTATCTACTCTACGAGTCTTAGGGATGAAGAGTCATGACTACCACATATGGATTGAGCGGCTTCTTCCGGCTATGGTTAGAGGCTATGTCCCTGAGCCTCTATGGCTAGTGCTGGCAGAGTTGAGCTATTTCTTCCGCCAGCTTTGTGCCAAGGAGTTATCTCGGACCGTGGTTGATGACTTAGAAAAAGCGGCACCTGTGTTGCTCTGTAAGTTAGAGAAGATCTTTCCACCCGGCTTCTTCAATCCGATGCAACATTTGATTATGCACCTCCCAAATGAGGCACGAATGTGGGGGCCCGTGCAGTTCCATTGGTGCTATCCAGTTGAGAGATGCCTAAAGGTTCTTCGCAAAAAATGTAGAAATAAAGCCAAAATTGAGGCTTCAATTGCAGAGGCGTCCGTTCTAGAGGAGGTATCAAACTTCACAACATCATACTACGCTGAGAACCTGCCTAGCATCCATAATCCACCCCCTCGTTATAATGCTGGGGAAAATGAATCGAACCTTAGCCTTTTCCAAGGGCAACTCAGAAGCGCAAGTGCATCGACCCCCAAAGTGTTGAAACCTGAAGAGTGGCGTAGTATCATGCTATATGTGTTGACCAACCTTGCCGAAGTCGAGCCATACTTAGGGTAAGTTCTGAACGAACTTGTTGCATAACACCGTCACTATTCTGCATCCAACCCCTTTGTCTCTTGTTGGTACAGCGAATTTCTTCGTCAATCTTGGCATCGACGAAGGGAACCTACCCCACAGGAATGTGATACCCTTATTAGACAGGGTGCGGGAGAAGGGAGTCCCGATTTCATTTCTTGGTTCAAAAAGAAGGTACCAAGTTGCTTTCATTTCTTAGCTCGTACTTGTTTTCACATTCCAAGTTGCTTGTACATGTGAACAATAAAATGTTCTATCTTGCCCGAGCTTGTAGGGCCAAAACGATCCGTCCATGAGGCTCGAGTTGAGACAGGTTGCCAATGGCTTTGCCTATAAGGTGAGGTCATTTACCTGTTATGACGTGAATGGATATCGCTTTCACACATCAACCTATGAGCAGAGTCGCCCCAATCGAAAAACCACAAATACCGGAGTTTTTACGGGCGGTCAAGATGGGGTCGAGTATTATGGAAGACTTGAAGAAATATATGAACTTAGCTTTCATGGTTGCAAACATCTTAATCCTGTCATATTCAAATACCATTGGTTCGATCCTGCAGTTACAAGACAGACTTGGGATAGTCTTGGGGTAGTCGAAATTCGACAGGATTCCGTCTTACCAGGAGACGATGTCTATGTTGTGGCCCAACAGGCTACACATGTTTATTATCTCCCATACATGTGCCAAGACAAAGAGAATCTTAAGGGTTGGGATATTGTGCACAAGGTATCGCCACACGGTAAACTACCTTTGCCAATCGATGAAGATTACAACTTCAACCCAAACACATATGACGGAGAGTTCTTCCAAGAAGAGGGGCTAGTAGGGAGGTTCGAGATAGACTTAACCGAAGCGATTGAAATGGAAGTAGACAATGAATGGGGTGATCAAGAGGACGCTGGAGATGAGGTGGTAAATGTGAAGGACTTACAAATGCTTGACCGATTACAGTTAGGCGATGACAATGTTGACAACATTCCTCATACGGATAGTGTCAATTATTTCGATATGATTGATAGTGATGATGAGACTTATGATCCAGCTAATCCCAATCCTGAAGATTATTTCTAATACATGTAATACTATGCTATTTTGTAATTATGATTTGTTTCTTTTGCATCTATGTAATTATGTCATTTCTAATACAACATTGTTTCTTGTTTTGAATTGTAGGTGACTGAACAAAGATGGTGGGCGGGCGTCAGAGGAGAGTGGTCTCGGTTTACCAAAGATAACAACCTGTAGATGGCACTGGAGATGAGGACTTGCAAATGCCGTCGGCGTCCTCGGGGAGGAGGGGCAGCAACCGCCGCAGGAGGAGGCAGGAGGAGCAGCCGCCACCGTAGGAGGAGGAGCGGGTGGTGATGCCCGAGGACGAGGACGAGGACGAGGACGAGGACGAGGAGGAGGTCGACGAGGAGGCAGTGGGTGACGCTTCCTCTAAGTTGTCGAGTGTGTACTTGCGAGGTACCACGAGCCTCCCCCAGCGATCGATACCTCCTTATAGACGCCCAAAGATTGCACCCGACGGGGAAAAGTAAGTTAAGAGATGTTATCACTACTTCAAATGATATGTTGAAAATCACAATATAAAATAACATTTTTTCTTAAAATTTGTGCAGGAATTGGATGGTTGTAGAGTCTACAGGTTGTCACACACGCTCGGTCAGTGGCATCCTCGGCCTTCTGCTCAAGGCACACTTCCCTAGCTTGGTTCAGTTCGCCGGGAAAGAGGAGCCGCCCTACACGTTTGCCCACTACGCTAACGCCCCCGATGCGAGGGATTTGCTTGGCAGGGAATTCCCAAACAAGGCGGAGCGGGTGAAGGTCGAGCTGTGGGTAAGTCTTCCTCGCACTACATTGTTCAATGCATCGCATTCATTGGACATTTTTTGAAATAATGAATGGATACGACGCGTGTATATACAGGATTTCTTCAGATGTCAGGATGGTTGTGAGGACGCGGCGGCTTTGGTGCTAACCAAAGCATGTAAAAGAGGCGTGGACCTGCATTATGAGGCACACGTCCAGGCCGTCATAACATACAACGGGGCGTACCTTGGGAAGAAGGTCAGGAAGAAAGAGGCAAGAGAGATGATGCTGACCAAGGAAGAGTACATGAAGGTAAATGTAGTCTAACATTAATAATGATTTATTATGTGCTTGGGGAGATTTAATTTAACTTCTTATATGTCATATACTTGATGACTTGTAGGTGATTCCGTGCTGGTGCTCTGGAGATCCACGGTGCTGGGAAATGATGGTGGACAAGTGGTGCGACCCCGAGTGGCTTCTCCAGCACAACGCTTGTCGGGAGCGCCGTTTGCAGATGGCTAGTGTATCACACCATCAAGGCAGCCGTAGCCTTAGTGGATACACGCAAACATGGGTACGAGAATTCCCCATTTTATTGTAACACTCCATTCTGCATGATTTCTAATCATCTTGCTGTTTTTCTTGTAGTCGTCGTCGCACGGTGGCCAGCAGTGCTCCCAGTTCATGGCATATGCTATGGCCCACAAGGGCAAGGCGACGTCTGATGTATCCTACAACCCGGAGGACCCTCCCTCTGTGTACACCAACCCGACCATCCATAGCCGCCTCATTCAGTACACTGAGATGGCAAGGGCAGTCCATGGTCAAGACTTTAATCCGAGCACCCAGGACTTTGACGGAGAGATCGTCATGAGGGTGGGAGGAGGCAAGAAGCATGGACGCTACTGGATGGGCGACGGCGTCATCGACACGTCCTCTACTCCCTCCCTCTCCCAGATCCGAGCACGGAGCACGAGCGCAAGTCAGGCCATACGCCCATGACCAACCACTGCTTCGCACCTTGTCAACGAACTCCAGGTAATTTCTGTTTTATTTGTTGCTTGTTGATTTGTACGTACCATTGCATTATTTTAACATTTGGGGTGAAATGTTGTAGGCCGAACTGCAAGAAGAGAGGAGGCTGCGGAACGAGATGGAGATGAGGCACTTGGCACAAAACCAGGCACAAAACCAGAGGACAGAGGAGCTAGTGGGGTTCGTGTCCTCTCTTGGCGCCGCTATGGGTCGATCTATACTAGCTAGCCTAATCACTCCACTTGCCCAGCCAGCTACTCTGGTGAGTACTAATATATTAGTTACTTTGTTTTTGACCTGACATAGGGCAAACTAGAAAAAAACATGCAATCTCAAACATACAATGTGGTGGTGGTGGCAGTGGCGGCGGTTGTTGTTCTGGCGGTGGTGATTGTGGTGTTTGGGTGGTGGTGGTGGTGTTGGTGGTGGTGTATTGATATATATGTGTTTGACGGCCATCGTGCTGTTTGTTTTCTTGCAGGGTTTGGAAACCTCACCGTGCAGGGGAGGTTCTGCCGAAATTTTTAATTGACGACATTCTTTTTATTTTTTTGCAGCATCAATCGGGTGCGGCATCGAATCACGTTGGTGGGTCATCGGCATCACAGTTTGGAGGGTCGCCGGTATCACAAGTTGCGCCAAATCAGCTCGAAGGGTCACCGGCATCACAAATTGCGCCAAATTGACTAGGAGGGTCGCCGGTATCAAATCTCGGGCCTCCTCACCCCCTACAATCGCCGTGAGCAGCTTGTTGTGAACTTCGGTTAAGATATTTGGTTGCAGACTTGTCAACTTGTGAACTTGTGGCATATTTGGACTTTTGGTTATGAACATGTCATATATGTGAACATGTGTGTTTGTGGCATATTTGAACTTGTGAGCTTGTTGTGATTGTGATTTATGACTCCTATGATAAATTTGTGGTGATTTAATACGATATATAATATATTTGTGTATTGTGTCGCAAATGGAACAAACAAAAAAATACAGATTCTGGTCAGTTTGCCGAGTGTCAACTCCATGACACTCGGCAAACTGACCACACATGGCATGCCTGGGAACACACTTTGCTGAGTGTCAGACAGCTGACACTCGGCAAAGCGTGCACAGTTTGCCGAGTGTCATATGTTTGACACTCGGCAAAGTGTGCATACTTTGCCGAGTGTCAGAGAGCTGACACTCGGCAAAGTATGCACTCTTTGCCGAGTGTCAGAGAGCTGACACTCGGCAAAGCATGCACAGTTTGCCGAGTGTCATATGTTTGACACTCGGCAATGTTTACATACTTTGCCGAGTGTTACACTCGGCAAACTATGTACACTTTGCCGAGTGTTACACTCGGCAAACTATATAAACTTTGCCGAGTGTCAAACATATCACACTCGGCAAACTGTGCACGCTTTGCCGAGTGTCAAACGGCTGACACTCGGCAAACCGACCGTTAGAATTTCATCCGCTAGCACCTTCCTTTGCCGTGTGACGTCTTTGACACTCGGCAAACACTTTGCCGAGTGCCCGACGTTTGACACTCGGCAAAGCACGCTTTGCCGACCAAACCTGTGCTGAGTCTAGTTTGCCGAGTGCGGCACTCGGCAAAGCGTTTGCCGAATGTTTTTGGTGCTTTACCGAGTGTCCCAGGCACTCGGCAAATGGCTCGAATCCAGTAGTGTGGCCAGCTTCACCAGCACTTGGCCAGCCTTCTTCCGTATAGTCTTTCTTGCTCCTGGGGTAGTTGACTTAGCTTTAGCTGTGAAGCGATCATCAGTCAGCTTCGAAGCGGCCACTTTGCAAAAAGCAGTCGGCAAATTTTTAATCACACAAGTTGGGACAGATGGGGGAGAAACTATAAAAGCCAAACAATTCTTCTCAAGACAACGATTGTTTTAGTCACAAAAAAAAAGACAACGATTGTTTTTGAAACCTTTGTTGAGTTGTTGAATTCTGGGGCTCCTTCGGACTTCAGACTACGCCAGAGGTTCGGTCTTGGGGTGGAGATCTCTGAAGCACGCTTGCAAGTTAGTGGAAAAACTTGTGGATTAAGTGCATCTTGATATGTCATATGTAGAAGCCTGAGAGTTTCAAAATGATCGTATCAACTTGAAGAAACTTAATAAAATCTTTCTTCGTCGAGAAAAAGTATCAGTGATATTGTACGACGACTATGTCTTGAACTCTTATAGGGTGTGACTACGGGTATAACCAGAGTCTTGTCGGACCGGGCACGGCAATGCATGATATAAAATGACATGAGGCATGAGACAGCTCGGTACAAAAAGTATTTAAGACGCTCCTTTTTTCAATAAAGATGGTTCAATATAAACTCGCCTCTAAAAATGGTTTTCAAAACGAGTCCCCTCTAGAAATGCTCTACTATCTTCTAGATCCAATTTGCAGAATGAAAAATGCCTCAGTTTAACTCTACCGATACGCAGATTTTAGGCTTTTCTGAGGAGCTAGGCTCATCACTGGAAGCAGACGGTTACCTAGGTATTTTTTTAGGTCCTCCTAAAAAAAGCTATCTTTTTTTCGCGATCATGCCTTGGTACGTTTTTCATTAAGCGGGATAGAGTTTTCTTACAAGATTCAGATTCAACGGTAATCCATGGTTACCGGAGAAGCTAAAGGGAACAAGCTCGCATGAGATTGTAATTACATAATAACCAATGTTGTGACTTCGGTTGGAGATGCATCAGGGAAGCGCTATGAGTGAGCTCAGGTGTTTGTAGCCGGCCATGCACCAAGCATCGAACTCCTCCTGGATGAGGGTTCCTAGCTGCGCAACAGAACTTGCGACCCCATTGAACGTGCGCACATTTCTTTCCTTCCAAAGGAGCCATCCGATGAAGAAGAACAAGGAGTCGAAGCCACGCCGAGTTGGCTTAGGGATCATCTTCCTGCTGCGCATCCACCATTTGAATGCTTTGCCCTGCCGCACCACGATATAATCTTGGAGATGCAGTTTTCTAACCCACGAATCCCAGAGCTCTCGGCTGAAAGAGCAACAAGATGAATGTGGTCCATTGTTTCCACCTCCTGATCACATATGATGCATGTGTTGGAGTCCTGCAACCCATGTTTGAACCTTCTGTCAACGGTCCAGCACCTGCCGTGCATCACCAGCCAAAAGAAAAATTTTACCCTTGGTGGCACCGATGTCTTCCAGATCAGCTTAGCACCAGGCGGCGACGATGAGCCAAGGAACATGGCTCCGTAAGCTGATGCCGCCGAGTAGCTTCGGTCGGCGGTGAACCCCTAGTAGAAGGTGTCCTGGTGGTCGGACAGCTGCACTTCCTCCAATCGATCATAGAGGTGATCGAATTCGAGCAGGACTGTCCAGGTAAGTGGACCGGTAATGTGTCTAATCCAAGCTTCCTCGTGCATGGCCTTGGCGACTGTTGCCTTCTTCTTTCTTCCACTCACCGCGTTAAATAGTGCCGGTGCAATGTCCTTGATCATTGAGCCATTGAGCCATCGGTCGGTCCTGAAGAAGGTGGATTCCCCGTTCCCCAGGTTGAAGACTGTGGTTGCATAAAACACGGCCACAACGGCGCGCTCGTCTGTGCGCAGCGACGGCCGATCCTCAGTTTGCGCTTGCCATTCCCAGCGCACTCGTAGCGCGACGCCGGCGCGCCTGAGGTTAGAGACGCCAAGCCCACCAAGATCCCTTGGCCAACAGACGGTCTCCCAAGCAACCTTGCACTTGCCACCTATAACAGAACCGACCAAATTATAAGAACGTAAGTACAAAACAATCACCGAAGTGATCAAATTCATGTACTTAAGCTCCCATAATCCTGGTAGTCCGAAAATCTCGAAGGATTTCAAACAACTTTCGACATACAAACCAAGATCATAGTGATTCAACACAACACATCATTCGTTACAACATTTCACAAGTAGCATACGGATTACATCCATCGGAGTTCAAAATAAAAATATTACAAACCAGTTTGTTCGCGGAAGCAACATAGTTTGATACAGCAATTTAGAAGTTCAAATACATTGTCAGCGTAACGGTCATGTCACACCAAAAGCATCTTCAGGTAAGGACACTAGTAGAGACTGCGCCCAATAGTCTAGTCTTCATCCCTGGCCGGGAGAAGACAATACTTGCAGCAACCAAAGTAGAACTGGTCATCTGCAACAGGTGAGAAAGAAACCCTGAGTACGAGAAGGTACTCAGCTAGACTTACCCGACAAAATCATAAATAAAGGACACCAAGGATCATGCAAGACTTATAAGGTGGGCTAGCTTGACACAGTTGCATAAAAGAGCTTATGAATATAGTGACCAATTTAAACTCAGCATCAAGTTTATCATCATTTACCTGTCCACTAGATTAGCACATGTACTAGAGCACTCACTTATTAGGAGCAAACAATATTAACCATAGCAGGTATAATAAGGCTGTCATCATTATATTATCATTCCTAAACCATCATATTATTTAGTGTATCTACTTTGGAGATAAGCCTGTCAAGTTCTCACTAACCGGTGAGAAACGGCGACTCGAATCGAATTACAACTCAGCTGAGGGGGTATTCCTAACTCTCACCCTGGCATACTTTGCAAGAGTAGCCGTAGATCACCTTTGGTACAACTCAGGAACCAACTTCACGGGTTCGGTCAGCGCTAGCACTCTCAGGGATTACCCTTCTGCCAGGACAATCAGGACTTTTAAATCACCTGCCCTTGGGCTCACGCCTACGGCTCCCTTCCGAGACGTACTTTATACTTACCAACTCCCGGCCTGAGTTGAGCTACTCGGATTCGCGGTCAAGCACTCGGGCCCGACCAGCAAAGAGAGAGGCATGCGTTCAACATGACAAAGAAAGGCTCCAAGATTCAGTCCTTAATCGACACAGACGGAGTCACTGCAAACCGGCAAGCCTCCGCCCGGTCTTTATTTCAAATTAAGACAGATTCTTTTCCATGATAGTAAATATAGCCAACCATGCCACATGTATATTCCTATAGCTCGCAGGTGACAGGACATCATCTAACTTCCACTGTTCACCTATACGGCCGCGTAGGCCGTTTACACAGCGTGTAAACGCTACTCGATGGGTAACCGTGTAGGCCGATTAGCCGTGTAAAGCCGTGCAAAACCATTTCGACCGTTTAAAAGGCCGTTTAAACGGCCGTGTATACCGACTTTTTGCTAAACGACGGGTGACCGACCGTTCACCGTTTAACGTTTAGGCTAACATTGCTAACTTCTACCGCATTTAAGCAGGGCTAAGCACTATACAAGCCTGAGCTACATAGGATTTAGGGTATCAATATCTGGACAAGGATTGGATAACCAATGCATGAAGTGTTTTCATCCAACACCTAAACTTAATGCAACAATATATAACAATAATATTTTAATTGCATTTCAAAAATTAGGAGGCTTATAATGCTCCAGGGCTTTACTTTCATAAAGTTGCACGGACGATGGTCTGGGCACTCAACGGCGACCTCGTCTAGCACTTCTCCTAAAGGCTGCACCTCCTGAACCTCCGGTGTTGGCTGCTGCTGCTCCCCGCTCGGTTCCTCAAATTCAAGCAGTGTGGTCCGGGCACTCAACGGCGACCTCGTCTAGCACTTCTCCTAAAGGCTGCACCTCCTGAACCTCCGGTGTTGGCTGCTGCTGCTCCCCGCTCGGTTCCTCAAATTCAAGCAGTGTCACTCCTTCCGGTACACCTATTGCATGCATATGCACAAGATAAATATCATGGATGCATAAGGAATGACATGATGCTCATGATAAATGGGTAATAGTAAGTATTTAACAAAAACATCACTAGACACTCGTTTACCGATTAAGAATAGATCTATTCAAATCACTTTAAAACATGTATCTAACTTAACTCGAAGAATAAGATCAACTCACCTAACTTGCATAACCTAAGATAAAGATGCTCATCTTCAGTTAAAGGCCTAACACCTAGGAACATTACCACAAGCTTAGGAATACTAAAGGCATACTTAAATCAAAAGTTAAGGTTTCATATGCAAAAGAGCAGTTCCATAATTCAATCACAACAGGAGTTCCACAAATTCAAATGACATGCAAGAGGACATTCTTCAAATCTTATAAAATTCTCTACAAACCATTTATAAACATCAAAGCATGATTCTTACGTTTACCAAGTCAATTTCAAGTAAACACAGAATCTGTCCAGAAATGGCAGGTTTACTAAATTAAATATTTAGTGATGATGCAAAAGCATAATTGGACCAAACCAAGTTTACCAACTTGTTGTGCATATCAGAGGAACATCAGAAAGTATAGTGCCAACTTATAAATAAATTATTTAATGTCATTTTCTAATTTATTTAGTTAATTAGGTGATTAAAGCAACATATAGTAAAACTGTACAGAAAAAACTAGAAAAATTACAGTAGCCACCTCATGCTTTACATAGACCACCATAAAAATTTCAAAGCAATTAGACAATCAAAACTTGATGTATCAAAAATAACAGATGGCACATCTATCTATAGCATAATTAGGAAACCCAATTGAAAAGTATCAAACAATAGATTTCATATTTTTCCTAGCATCATTCTAGCATAGGAACAACACTCACCAAATTTTATGTTTACTGGATCTATAGAAAAATTATGAAAATTCACACAATATCCATCTATGCAAACAAGAGAAATACATAACTCCAACATACAGTGTCCAAAGTGTATAAACATTTAACTACAAGCTATTCATGATATGAGCAGTACACCATAAAAATTTCATGCCATTTGGAGCTACACAGAAAAAGATATAATTACCCCTACTTCCCACATGATTAAAAGAGATAATTAGTAACTCTATTTTTCATAACAGAACATGGCACATATTATATTTTTAGTATAAACTAGACATTACCAGGAACTCAACAAAATTGGAACCACATCATTTGGATCTACCAATCAAGAGATATGCATTTTTGAATGTAGACACAAATCTGCGAAAAAGAATAAAACAAAACAAATTTGGAAACCCTAACCAACTACTGGGGCCTAGAAAACCACCCCGCGGCCCACGACGCGCGCGACCCGTACCGCCAGCGTGGCCCAAACAATCGGTGCGGCCCACTCGCCAGCTTGGCCCGCGCGCGGCTGCTGACATGCGGGCCCCACTAGTCAGAGAGGGAACAGGGGAGGGGAGAAGAGCGACAGCAGTAGACCGCCGCCGGTGGCAACTCCGGCGAGGCCACGGGTACCGGCGGGTCGACCACAGCTCTACACACCTAGGGGTACCACTAATTGAGGCAATCGCTGTGGTTAGGGAGGATGGCATCGGCCATGGCGTCACACGGCCGCGGGTTGGCCGGCTCCAGCGAGAATACGGCGGCTCGGCCCTAATGGCCTACCCCGCGAGCATCAGCATCACTAACCGGACACAAAGCAAGGGAGAGAGGAGGCAGTAAGGGGCTCGAGCGGCATGACCATGTGCGAGCTCGGCCGGCGGCAGAAATGGCGACCCAGTGGAGCCGCCCTCACGGTGAGCTCTACCTGAGGCGAGAACGGACGTTCGGTGAGGTCGAGGACGTGGAGGGGCTCGATACGGTGTTGTGGCTCAGAGGAATTGGACAATGTCACTCGAGTTCAGGTGATTGGCTCCGTGGCTGTCACTGCCTTCCCGGTCACCGCGCTCGCGTGGAGGAGGAAGACAGAGAGGGAAATGGCGAGAGGGAGAGGGAGTGAGCGAGGTGTTGGCTTGGCTTTCACCTGGGAGCACGGACGCGCGACGTGGAGGTGCTAGCTGGGCATGCACGCCATGCGGTGGCTCGGCCCTGCGCCGGTCGGCCACTGTCCGACCGAAACTTCTGAATCGGCGTCCGGTGGCACGACTGACAGCGCAATTTCAACGCCTCATAGCTCATAATCTAGGTCGATTCGGTGAGAGTCGTAGTCAACAAAAATGTAGAGCTACATGTGTACAACAATATTGTCAATTGGAGCTTGGACTGATTCGGCCTGGATTGGGAGATACAAGGTCTCTGAAAGGATCAAGATGCCCAAGAGGGGGGTGAATTGGGCTTTTCTAAAAATTAATTGCAAGAATTAAATCCTACAAGCCGGAATTCACCCCTAGTGCCTACTTGTGTTCCTAGAGAGTCTACCGATAAAAGTTTTGCACCCTAGTTTCCAATCCTAGTCTAGCATGGCAATTCTAGGAAAGTAAATCAAGCAATGAAAGTAAATACGAGAATGTAAATGCTTGAATGTAAAGGGCAAGGAACACGGCGATGTTTTTCCGAGGTATCGGAGAGTCGCCACTCCCCACTAGTCCTCGTTGGAGCACCCGCGCAAGGGTGTAGCTCCCCCTTGATCCGCGCAAGGATCAAGTGCTCTCTACGGGTTGATTCTTTGACACTCCGTTGCGGTGAATCACCCAAAACCGCTCACAACATGAGTTGGGTCATCCACAAGCTCCGCCGGATGATCACCAAACTCCCAATCACCACCAAGCCGTCTAGGTGATGGCGATCACCAAGAGTAACAAGCTAGAACTCTCACTTGACCACAACGAGCCCAAATGAGGAGATGGATGCACACTTGCTACTCTCTAATCACTAGTGAGGAACTCTCAAACTTTGATTCTCAAATCTCTATCCTCACTAGAGCTCTTGCACTCCCTTGCACTCTAAAGGGTTTTCTCAGATGTTCAAATGAGCAAGAGACCTCTAAAAGAGGTGGAGGGGATGTATTTATACACCCCTCAAAGAAAACGAACCGTTACTTTCTGACACGGGCTGACCGGACGCGCCGGTTGAACTGACCGGACGCGCCGGTCGCCCGTAACGGTCGAATCCCGATTTTTCAACTGAGTGACCGGACGCGCCGGTCAGGGGTGACCGGATGCATCCGATCGTGCAAAGGAGCTTACTGTAAGTGCACCGGACGCGAGGCCGCGTCCGATCGGTGATGACCGGACGCGTTCGGTCGTCTCTGGACCTTACTGGACTGTGACCGGACGCGCCGATCACACCCAGGTCGCGTCCGACGGGTGTTTCCCTCAAGTGACACGTGTCGGCCACTGACCACCGCGTCCGGTCCTCGCGAGGACCGCGTCCGGTCGTCAGGGCCGAAACCCTAGTCGCGGTTACGTACTGACCGGACGCGTCCGGTCATGCCGAAGACCGCGTCCGGTCAGTGGGAAACAGCCCGAAACTTTCCGAAACGCGTCGCAACTTCAACCAAGTTGCTTCCAACTGAACTTTGAGCTATTCTAGGGTTGCCTAGCGCCAAGTTTAACAAGTGTGCACCACACCTAAACATAGGACTCGCCTAGGTCAAGCTACCCGTTCATGCCCCCCTTTATAGTACGGCCAAAAGAGAAAAACAAAGATCCTAACGACTATTCCGAATGTATCTCAACACCTCGACATCCGGAACTAACCGTCCTTAATCTTGACGTCACTCTTTTGAAAACCAAAACGATTTCCATCTAGGGACACGAATACCATGGTGCCCAAAGCAGTTATAACCTCCATGACCTAACTTACCAAAGTTTCTGCAAAACACACGTTAGTCATGGTAATAAAGCGTTGTCATCAATTGCCGAAACCAAACCTTGGGGCCTAGATGCTTTCAATCTCCCCCTTTTTGGTGTTGATGACAACACTAAGGTTCAAAAGATTTGAGAGGTTTTCGAGCATGCTTGGTTCACATAAGCAAAAAGCAATAAGCACAAAGGGTTAGGAATTGCTTATGTGCCCCAAGCCAAAAGAGTGTACTCATAAGATAAGACAAAAAGCGTTAGTACACATAAAGAAATAGCTCATAAGTAATCGGAGTAAGGCACGGAAGCACAACCTTAGAGCTATAACTAAAACGGTGACATATATTAACACTGAGACGAGATAACACAATAAGACTCAAAGTTTACCACACGATGACAATGTCACACGAATGCAATGCTGAAAAGTAAATATGATACATGAATGTAGCACACAAAGAACGAAAACCCTCTATCAAAACTCCCCCTGAAACTACTCTCTCTCCCCCTTTGGCATCAAGCGCCAAAGAACTAATCTAAAGATCTGACGGGGGGGCAGACGGAGTCGTGTCGGGTGCCGAGGTGCGCGGAGTAATCACGAAGTGTAGCGAATCACCCTCGGAGTCTGAGCTATCTGGCTGACCCTCTGAAGAAGCACGTGGCTGTGAAGCGGTCTGGGTCTGAGCAGGAACAGGCACTGACTGAGTAGCAACAAGTGGATCTGTCTGAGTGACCTGAGCCTGTAGTGAGCCAATAGCTGGGGGATCTGTCGAGGCAACTGACGAGGGGATAGTCTCTGTAGTCCCGGTCCCTGGCACTGGAGGGATAGCTGCCTCGGGAGCTGACAACCCTGAAGAAGTATGAAATGTAGTAGTATGCGAGGGTGTCGGCTGACCAGTCAACTCACTATAAGTAGCACTGAAATCACCAATAGGTGTGCCTGTCAAGAGGTGCGGGCGAGGCTGGTCTGACGGTGTAAACCCCGTATGAATAGGAGTGAAACTTGGGGACTGGAACGACTGGGGGACCTGCTGCTGTGGAGATGTGAACTGGAAGCTCGGCTGTCCCTGACTCGACGGACCACTCGACTGGAAAGCAGGAGTCAGGACGGAAGCAGGCGGAGGAACCCCAACCGTGACTAGATGGCGCAGAAGGTCCAGATACTGCTGCTGGTTCTGTCGCTGCATCTCAACTTGCTGCCTCTGGATCTCAAGCTGCTGTCGCTGAAACTCGTCCTGACGAGCCTGAATCTGTGCAAATGCTGCAGCTGTGTCCTGTGCCTATCGCTGAATCTGCTGCTGCTGCTCCTGAGCCTGGGTCAGCCTCTCAAGTATAGCCACTATGGCTGGGTCTGAGCGGGAGGCTGAACCAGAGCCACCAGCCTCGTGGTCGTGAGACCGAGGAGACCGGTACCTGGGGATGGACTGGTAGTCCTCATCGGTGCTGTCAGAAGTCACATCCTCAGGTATATCAGCAGTCTAAGCCTCAAGGTCCGCAAGCTCTGCCTCAGCAAGCTCGTCCACTCTGGCATCTTGCTCAGCTGCTGTCTCAGGAACCTCTGGGCGCTCACGCTGTCCTGGCACTGGGGCCTGATCTCTGGTGACTGAGGCCCAAAGCTGACGGATATCGTAATCAGGGAAAGCAGTGGTAGTGTCTGATATCTCAGCCCTGATCTCTAGTGGCATCTGAATAGAAGATCTAATAATAAAGCAGATCCAGTGTGCATAGGGCAGCTGACGATTACCTTTGAAGCCCTCAGCAATGGTGTCCTCCATCTCACTAAGTATAAGATCCCAGATGTCAAACTGTGTCTGTGAGAGGAGGTGGTGAACAACCCAAAGCTGCATCCTCGTCAGTCCCTCTCTGTAGCCGAGTCTGGGAAGAAGTGTGCGTCTGATAATAGCATCCAAAACTCTGGCGAGTGGTGTCAGACTAGCAGGCGTACGACGAGACCCTTCACCAAAAGGCTCACGAAAGCAGGGTCGAACTAGGTCTGTAGGTGGCACTGCTCCGCCGTGAGGGCGTCTGGGTGGAGGAGTCTGACCGTAACACAACTGATGGATCCTCGTGTCAGAAGCTGGTAGTCTGAGGATCTCTCGAGCTCTAGAGCTATAAAGCCTGTGATAGCGGCCTCTGAAAGCAAAGTGAATGAACTCATGGGCAGGATCAATCCAAAGTGAAGCATAAAACTCTCTGACCCATGTGCCGTAGTATGCACCTGTCCGTCCAAGAAGATCCGACAAACCAGGCATATAGGACAGGTGCCGACGAAGCTGCTCTCCCACAACATCAACTAGTGCCTCAAGTCGACATACCCTCTGTGGTCTGAAAGCAATACCACTGTCAACTAAAGCCCTGTAGAAGTCCTCCTAAAGTGGGGTATAGAAACCCTCTGAAGCTCTGTGATCTCTGACAGGTGGGAACCAACGGCTGACCTCCACGAACCTCAACCCCTGCACCTGACGTGCTGTAGCACCCCTTAGGTCAAAGTGCTCGACCGGGGGTGAACCTCTAGCTCTGGGAGGAGGACGTGCTCCACGACGCTGGCCCTCTGGCCTAGGTGTCACCTGAGTACGAGCACGTGTGGAGCGGCGACGTGGTGGAGACTGAGCTGGCTGCTCCTCTGTATCCTCTGTAGCCTGTGGAGCCTCTGTAGCCTCTGTCGGCTCTGTAGGTGGATCAACTGACATCTGCTCTGTAGCTCCAGTATCCTCGGTACCCTCAGTGGCCTCAGTGCCGAGCTGTTGACCTTCAAGGTGAAAGCGACGCTCGCCTATGTGTATGCCACTGCGCCTGCCACCTCTCTCTGCCTGCTCTGCAGCATCTGCCACGGCCTGAGCAACCTCTGCCTCTGTAAGCGTCTTCTTCTTCTTTCTGGCCATCATCTTGATGCGCTTTCCACGCGCAATCTCAGCACGACGAGGAGGACTGTCGTCCCCGTCACCAGGAGCACCACCGGCGTTCTTGCAACGCACCATGCTGACCAACTGACTGAGAGCCTCTGAAAGATGGTGAACTGACACTCGAGAGGCTTGGCCTCAATCCGTATCCACAGGCTTGGCCTCGGATTCAGCGAACAGATCTGACCCTGACACACCGACTGACTCGCTGCACCGATGGAATAGAAAGATATACTATAAGCACATATATAACTAAAAGGTGCGAAACCCTAGAGATAGCAAGCATATGAGATACGAAGTGAATCGAGACGTGAAGCTACCTCGGATCGACGAGACGACGGTGACAAGATACGGTGACCTAGGTCGCGAGAATCCCCGAATTCGACGATCGAGCTCTGAAAGGACCGAGTCGAGAAAATCAACGGATGAAAACGGTCAAGGTTAGCCCTAACAACGAAACGAAACGAAATTGAACGAGAACGAACGATTTCGTCACCTTGAGAACGGGTTAGGGCAAAACCCTAGGCTAGGGTTTGGGCAAACCCTAGGGAAGAGCACGGCCGAAGATTGGAAATCGAGGTGCTCGGGTGGCTTGGCACGAGGGAGGAGCTGCGGCTGCTGCTGGTGGGACTCACTGGCTTGCCGGGGGCGAGGAAGAAGCAGCAGAGGCGGCGGCGCGGCGAAGGCGGTGGTGGCGCGCGGCTGCGAGCTCGGGCGACAGAGGGCGCGCGCACGGGCAAGAAAACAGGGAGACGCGCGGCTGGGAACACGGGAGAGGTCGCCGGCGGTGAGGAAGGCAGCGAGGAAGACGGCGAGCTCGGCGAGTCGGCGGCTAGGGTTCGCGGCGGCGGTGGATGGCGTACGGTGAAAGAAAAACGGCCGAGAGCGAACGGTTTTATGAGGGGCTTAGATCCGCTCGACGCGCGATGACCGGACGCGGTGGTCGTTATGACCGGACGCGGTGGTGCAGCGTCCGGTCACACTCCAGTAAGCTCCTGGAGTGACCGGACGCATCCGGTGAGGACTGACCGGACGCGGTCAGAGTCCGGTCGATAGGAGCTCGGGAATTCATCGCGGATGACCGGACGCGGTGGTGGTAACCGGGACCGGACGCGGTGGTCAACACAGGCGCGTCCGGTGCAGCGTCCGGTCACTAGGTCTGGAGTTGGTCTTCTGGATGACCGGACGCGCTGGTGGACGCCGGGACCGGACACGGTGGTGAAGCATCACTGCGTCCGGTGCAGCGTCCGGTCCAGCGTCCGGTCGCTGTTCTTCGCCCTTCTTCGTTCCAAACTCCGACGCGACTTCTCCCAATCAAGTTCCAATTCAAAGAGACACAAAAAAACACCAATTGGAACCTGATATGAGTGACCTCACTCAAACCCTCAAATTTTTCAAAATATTTTGCCTTAGGCTAGTATTATTTTTAGGAAAATAGGCAATAAACACCCGAGGAGCAACGTATGGCCATGCAATAGAGTTTTTGGACCTTTAGGAGCGTCAAAAAGCTCTCTCTATCCATGGACGAACACAGAGGTTGCTCAAAGCTAAACTGAAAAGAAACGACAAACAAACAACCATGCATATGCAATGCAATACAAGAAAGTAAAGCTAGGTTGCTTGTCAAGTTTGATCCACGGTTAGGCTTCTTCACTCCTCCAAAGGACGGTTATCGTAACCGTGTTAGCCAAGCCCTAAATGCATTGCGATAAAATAAACGTGACATATAATACAATGCAATGCAAGGGACAACACACGCTCATCTTTTAAAGTTACTTGAATCAAGCACATTGAGTTCACTTCTTAGCCTACAAAAAGTGGCCTCATCCAAAGGTTTAGTGAAGATATCCGCTAATTGATTTTCACTTCGTACACCTTCTAGTGATATGTCATTTTTAGCAATGTGATCTCTTAGAAAGTGATGGCGGATATCAATGTGCTTGGTGCGAGAGTGTTGTACCGGATTGTTAGCAATTTTAACGGCACTTTCATTGTCACATAAAAGTGGTACCTTTTCAAGAACAATCCCATAGTCTAGGAGGGTTTGTTTCATATATAAGATTTGTGCACAACAAGCCCCCGCGGCAATGTATTCCGCCTCGGCGGTGGACAAAGCCACACTATTTTGCTTTTTAGATGACCAAGATACTAAGGATCTCCCAAGCAAATGGCACCCTCCGGATGTGCTTTTTCTATCAATCTTGCAACCGGCATAATCCGAATCGGAATAGCCAACTAGTTGGAATCTAGCTCCTTTGGGATACCAAAGACCAATGCTTGGGGTGTGCTTAAGATATCTTAGGATCCTTTTTATGGCACTTAAGTGAGGTTCTTTAGGGCACGCTTGAAAGCGAGCACACATGCACACACTAAACATGATATCAGGCCTAGATGCGGTAAGGTACAACAAGCTACCAATCATAGAACGATAGAGAGTTTGATCAACCGGTTTACCTCCCTCATCTAGGTCGAGATGTCCATTTGATGGCATTGGGGTCTTGATTGGTTTGCATTCTTCCATCTTGAATCTTTTGAGAAGATCCTTGGTATACTTTTCTTGAGAGATGAAAATCCCTTCTCTCATTTGCTTGACTTGAAAACCAAGGAAGAATGTGAGCTCACCAATCATTGACATCTCGAACTCCTTCGACATCAATTCACCAAATTCCTTGCAATAATCTTCATTTGTTGACCCGAAGATGATATCATCAACATACACTTGACAAATGAAGATCTCCCCATTAAGCTTCTTGGTGAATAGTGTGGTGTCGACCTTCCCAATGGTGAAGCCCTTCTCAATGAGGAAGTCTCGGAGGCGCTCATACCACGCTCTAGGGGCTTGCTTGAGCCCATATAGCGCCTTGGACAACCTATAAACATGATTAGGATATCTAGGGTCTTCAAACCCGGGAGGTTGATTGACATAGACTAGTTCATTTATAAAGCCATTTAAGAATGCACTTTTCACATCCATTTGATATAGTTTCATATCATGATGTGATGCATATGCAAGGAGGATACGAATGGCTTCAAGTCTTGCAACGGGTGCAAAGGTCTCTCCAAAATCAAGGCCTTCAACTTGAGAGAACCCCTTTGCAACTAGTCTTGCCTTGTTCCTCACTACTATGCCTTGGTCATCTTGCTTGTTTCGGAACACCCACTTGGTTCCAATGACTCTTGCACCTTTAGGATGCTCTTCAAGTGTCCATACTTGATTGCGGGTGAAGTTGGTCAATTCTTCATGCATGGCATTCACCCAATCCGGATCTTGAAGAGCTTCTTCTACATTCTTAGGTTCAACACAAGAGACAAAAGAGTGATGTTCAAAAAAAGAAGCAAGCTTTTGAGATCGAGTCATCACTCCCTTAGTAGGACTCCCTATGATGAGTTCTTGTGGATGTGCTTGAAGTAGAGGTGAATTTCTTCTATCAACCACTTGAGGAGGTGGAGGGGGAGCATCAACATCTTGAGCTTGTGCCTCGGCTTGTTCATGAGAGATATAGGTGTCTTCATTTTCAACTCTCTCATTCTTGTCATCATCTTGAGGCACATGTGATGAAGATGGTGGATCAATGATTTGCACATCGTCTTCATCATCTTTTGGCTTGATGTCTCCCACGGGCATGTTCTTCATGGCCTCCCTCAAGGGTTCATCACCTACATCATCACAATTCTCAATTGCTCCTTAGGAGCCGTTAGATTCATCAAATTCCACATCATATGTTTCTTCAACTAAACCGGTGGTATGGTTAAATACTCTATATGCTTTGGACTTTGATGAGTAACCAACAAGAAAACCAATATCACAACGTCTTTGAAACTTCCCTAGGTGTTGACGCTTCTTGTAGATGTAGCATTTGCAACCAAACACCCGGAAGAATGAGACGTCCGGCTTCTTCCCATTAAGCAACTCATAGGGGGTCTTGCCAAGAAACTTTTGGAGGAAGAGGCGATTTGAAGCATAACATGCGGTGTTGATTGCCTCGGCCCAAAACTTTTCCGGAGTGTTGTACTCATCTAGCATTGTTCTTGCAAGGGTGATCAAAGTCCGGTTCTTTCTCTCAACTACACCATTTTGTTGAGGAGTGTAGGTTGAAGAGACCTCGTGCTTGATTCCAATTTCATCACAATAAGCTTCAATGTTGGTGTTGTCAAACTCTTTGCCATTGTCACTTCTAATTTTCTTTATCTTGACTTCAAATTCATTTTGAGCTCTCTTTGCAAACTTCTTGAAACAACTTGCCACTTCGGATTTGTCATGAAGGAAGAAAGTCCATGTATATCTTGAGTAGTCATCCACTATCACAAGACAATAGAGATTACCACCCAAGCTCTTGTATGTTGTAGGCCCAAACAAATCCATGTGTAGAAGTTCTAGCACTCTTGAAGTTGGCATGAAAGCTTTGGTTGGATGAGTGTTTGCAACTTGTTTGCCCGCTTGACATGCACTACAAGGTTTGTCCTTTTCAAACTTCACATCCTTCAATCCTCTCACTAGTTCTTTCTTCAATAGCTTGTTGAGAGTGCTCATTCCAACATGTGCAAGCCTCCTATGCCAAAGCCAACCAAGTGAGGTCTTGGTGAACAAACATGTCATCAAATTTGCATCTTCGGAGGTGAAGTCAACAAGATAAAGATTGTTGTATCTAAATCCTTTGAATATCACTTGCTTGTCATCTATCTTTGAAACTTCCACTTCATTTGGTGTGAACAAGCATTGGAAGCCAAGGTCACAAAGTTGCCCGACGGATAATAAGTTGAAACTCAATGAAGCAACATAGAGCACATTTGAGAGTGAGTGATCATTTGATATTGCAATCTTGCCTATACCCTTGACTTTGCTCTTTGAATTATCCCCAAATGTGATCTTCTCTTGACATATCCCATTCTCTTCAATGGAGGTGAACATACGAGGATCACCGGTCATATGTTGAGTGCAACCACTATCAATAACCCAATGAGATCCACCGGTCTTGTAGTTCACCTACACACAAGAGATCAAGCTTTTTGTTTAGGGACCCAAACTTGAGAGGGGCCCTTGACTTTCTCAACTAGTGACTTGGCAACCCATATTTTCTTTGGCCTATTCTTGTTTGGGGGACCCAAAGACATGACTTTCATCTTTCCATTAGAATCTTTTCTTAGCATGTAATGAGCATTGAAGGCAAAGGGTCTAGCATGCTTGGGCAAGGGTTGTGGTGGTGGAGTTTTGCATTCATGAGCAAAATGACCTTCTTGACCACACTCAACACATCTCTTTGGCTTGGGCTTTGACTTGCTTTGTTGTTGTTGAGCTTTTGCCTTCTTCTCTTGATTTGCCAAGTACCCAATACCACTTCTATCCATCTTCATTACGGTGTTCATGAGTAGCTCACTTTGCAAATATTGACCTCTTATGAACTTGCTTAGGCCGGTCTTGAGATGCTCTTTTTCTTGCTTGAGCTTTTTATTCTCTTCAATGAGTGACTCATTTGTTGTTTGCTTCTCAAGAGCCATCAACCCTTTTAGCTTCTTGTTCTCATTTGCAAGCTTCTCATTTTCACTCTTGATCTTGGCATAATCATCATAGTTGCTTGACTCAACCACACTCTTGCCTTTGCTACTAGAACCTTGCTCAATGCTTTCAATGATCAAGTCATCACATGATGTAGCTATATCACACTTAACAACATTGTTAGTAGCATCATGTGTCTCAAGAGCAAGTTCATTAGCAACCACAAGACTATCATAGTCAATTTTTAATGTGGTGTATTTGTCTTTCAAAGAGTTATGTCTAGTGATGAGCTCATCATGCTTCTTCTCAAGTTTATCATGTTGATCTTTAAGCTCTTTATTTGAGGTTTTGAGCTCCTTGAGAGTGGAAGACATAACTTCATTTTGATCTCTAAGCTCACCACTAGTCTTTTGAGCATTTTCAAGCTTTGATGAGAGTGATTCATTTTCATTTTGAAGTTCATCATTTTCATTTCTTGTCCTTCTTATGATTTTAGTGTATTTATTTAGCAATTTTACAAGTTCATCATAAGAAGGTGCGTCATATTCATCATCACTATCACTATCATCATCATCATCACTATCATGGTTTTGTACCTTTCATTCACCCTTGGCCATAAGGCATAGGTCAGTAGTGGACGATGATGGTGAAGGAGGCGGTGAAGGTGGTGATGAAGATGTCGGTGAAGATGATGGCCCCATCACAAAAGCGGCAACCTTCTCTTTCTCATCATTGCTCTCATCTTCGGAGGAATCACAAGATGATTCAATGTCGGTGAGCCAATCACCAACAATGTATGCCTTTCCTCCCTTCTTCTTCTTGTAGAACTCCTTCTTCTTGCCATCCTTCTTCTTGTATGGCTTGTTCTTCTTCTTCTCATCTTCTTCATCACTTGAATCATTTTTCTTGCCCTTGTTCTTGTTCTTGAACTTGTCTTTTGGTGGTCTAGGGCACTGATGAGCTAGGTGGCCAAGTTCACCACAATTGTAGCAATCCATCTCCGAGATGGGCTTTCTCTTGCTACTTGTGAAGAATTTCTTTTTCTTGCCATCGAACTTGATGCCACTCTTGTTAAGCTTCTTTAGCATCTTGGTGGTCTTTCTCACCATGAGTGCAAGTGATTCATCATCGACATCACTTTCACTTGAGCTTTCTTGCACCATCATGGCTTGGCCCTTCTTCTTCTTCTTGTCATGGCTAGCTTTGAAGGCCAAGTCTTTCTTCTTGGAAGATGATGAGCCCTCTTCCGGAGTGATGTGCATGTACATCTCATGAGCAATGATCTTCCCCAATACTTGTGTCGGTGTTGCGGTGGAGAGATCACTTTGATGAAGCACGGTGACAATGTGACCATACTTCTCAACGGGAAGAACACTCAAGATCCTCCTTGCAACATCCGATTGGCTCATTTGAGTGAGCCCAAGAGCATTGAGGTCCTCTACAAGAACATTCAAGCGAGTGTACATGTCATTAGCACTTTCTTTGGGAAGCATCTCAAAAGAATTAATTTTCTTTAAAGCAATATGATAGCGTTCCTCACGCTCACTCTTAGTTCCCTCATGGAGAGCACAAAGATTTTCCCACAAATCATGAGCGTTCTTTGCATTACGCACACGATTGAAGATATCTTTGCCTAAGCCCCGGTAGAGTGCATTTTTGGCCTTTGCATTCCACCGGTCGTACTTCTCCTCGTCACCAATGGGGTTTGCGGGATCCTTGATAGCGGGAAGCCCTTGGGTTGCGGCTCTAAGGCACCCGACATCTATGGCTTCGAGATACGCCTCCATGCGGATTTTCCAATACGGAAAATCATCCCCCTCAAAGGTGGGAGGTGGTCCTTCCCCGTTAGACATCTTGCTCTAGGCGGTAAAGCCTAAATTAGGAGCAACACGGCTCCGATACCTATTGAAAGGATCAAGATGCCCAAGAGGGGGGGTGAATTGGGCTTTTCTAAAAATTAATTGCAAGAATTAAATCCTACAAGCCGGAATTCACCCCTAGTGCCTACTTGTGTTCCTAGAGAGTCTACCGATAAAAGTTTTGCACCCTAGTTTCCAATCCTAGTCTAGCATGGCAATTCTAGGAAAGTAAATCAAGCAATGAAAGTAAATACGAGAATGTAAATGCTTGAATGTAAAGGGCAAGGAACACGGCGATGTTTTTCCGAGGTATCGGAGAGTCGCCACTCCCCACTAGTCCTCGTTGGAGCACCCGCGCAAGGGTGTAGCTCCCCCTTGATCCGCGCAAGGATCAAGTGCTCTCTACGGGTTGATTCTTCGACACTCCATCGCGGTGAATCACCCAAAACCGCTCACAACATGAGTTGGGTCATCCACAAGCTCCGCCGGATGATCACCAAACTCCCAATCACCACCAAGCCGTCTAGGTGATGGCGATCACCAAGAGTAACAAGCTAGAACTCTCACTTGACCACAACGAGCCCAAATGAGGAGATGGATGCACACTTGCTACTCTCTAATCACTAGTGAGGAACTCTCAAACTTTGATTCTCAAATCTCTATCCTCACTAGAGCTCTTGCACTCCCTTACACTCTAAAGGGTTTTCTCAGATGTTCAAATGAGCAAGAGACCTCTAAAAGAGGTGGAGGGGATGTATTTATACACCCCTCAAAGAAAACGAACCGTTACTTTCTGACACGGGCTGACCGGACGCGCCGGTTGAACTGACCGGACGCGCTGGTCGCCCGTAACGGTCGAATCCCGATTTTTCAACTGAGTGACCGGACGCGCCAGTCAGGGGTGACCGGACGCGTCCGATGGTGCAAAGGAGCTTACTGTAAGTGCACCGGACGCGAGGCCGCGTCCGATCGGTGATGACCGGACGCATCCGGTCGTCTCTGGACCTTACTGGACTGTGACCGGACGCGCCGATCACACCCAGGTCGCGTCCGACGGGTGTTTCCCTCAAGTGACACGTGTCGGCCACTGACCACCGCGTCCGGTCCTCGCGAGGACCGCGTCCGGTCGTCAGGGCCGAAACCCTAGTCGCGGTTACGTACTGACCGGACGCGTCCGGTCATGCCGAAGACCGCGTCCGGTCAGTGGGAAACAGCCTGAAACTTTCCGAAACGCGTCGCAACTTCAACCAAGTTGCTTCCAACTGAACTTTGAGCTATTCTAGGGTTGCCTAGCGCCAAGTTTAACAAGTGTGCACCACACCTAAACATAGGACTCGCCTAGGTCAAGCTACCCGTTCATGCCCCCCTTTATAGTACGGCCAAAAGAGAAAAACGAAGATCCTAACGACTATTCCGAATGTATCTCAACACCTCGACATCCGGAACTAACCGTCCTTAATCTTGACGTCACTCTTTTGAAAACCGAAACGATTTCCATCTAGGGACACGAATACCATGGTGCCCAAAGCAGTTATAACCTCCATGACCTAACTTACCAAAGTTTCTGCAAAACACACGTTAGTCATGGTAATAAAGCGTTGTCATCAATTGCCGAAACCAAACCTTGGGGCCTAGATGCTTTCAGTCTCAAAGAGGGGCTCATGAAACTGTAAGTCAGTGCTTGACTTTGAAATTTTTCTAAGTATGAAAATAGCATGAAAAACCTGGCTTGTGGGCCTTGTTTGAGTATGTTCCAGCCATTTTCATGAGATGGCCATATTGCTTTTGTTCCTTGATAAATTGGCTACAACTTTGGTAAAGGGTGCACATCCATGCAAGGCCTCTAGGTTGGACTTTTTAATCAGTCAAACTGAGTCACTCTAAAGGTCATCCCAAAGTCAAACCTCACCTAGAGGGCAAATTAGTCATTTTGGTCCACATGGACAGTGTTCCACCAATTACCCTAAGTGTAGTTAAGGTGTATTAGACCACAATTAACCACTCTACACAAGTGCTACACCAACTTCTAAGTATCACATGTGTTGAAACAACAAAACACTCAAATTACCCTAATGTTGCAAACCCATGTTTCACATGTTTCATGACTTTGGTGCAAAACTCAAACTTGTCATGTTACACTACAATGTTGCCATGCTTCAAGATATGAGAAACTCATGTTGCATTCACATGTTGCACTAACTACCATTCACAAGCCATCACGTATAAAACAAACATAATTGAGAATGTTGCATATACATGTTTCAGTGACAAAGGCATGATGAGATAGATGATGCACATGTTTATGAAATAAAAATGCAATTTGTGTGAACCAAACACCTAGGGTGTTACACCACCGTCGGCTGCCTTGGAGCCACACCAAATAAACAATCTACGAAGCTTGTCAATGGACTCGATCGCCCAAGTGGACAGGCCGAGCGCAGTGGACATGTGAATTGGGATGGAAGATAGCGTTGCTTTTACCAAGGCCGAACGGCCAGCGACATTCAACAGGTTCCCCTTCCATTTCGGAATTCTCGCTGCTACCTTGTCAATGAGAGGCTACTCATCAGACCTCCTCAACTTACGGATTGATAGCGGGATTCCAAGATATCGACACGGGAACTCCTCAATCCGATAGGAGAGTATGTCCTGAACACGTGCAACCTCGTGATCTGAGCAGTGCATTGGAGTGGCCACGCTTTTATCCAGGTTAGAGAAGAGACTGGAGGCCAAACCAAAAACAGTCAGCGCAGCCTTGATGACTTGCAGGTCATGCTCATAAGGGGCGACGAACAGGACCAAATCGTCAGCATAGAGGCTGACTCTCTCACCCACATTGCCATGCAACGGCGTTAATAGGTGTTGCTGATCCACCCAATGCAGCAAGTGGTTGAGAGCCTCCATGGCTAGAACGAACAACATCGGTGAAAGGGGGTCCCCCTAGCGCAGTCCCCGCGCGTGGCATATCCTTCTTCCCGGCTCCTCATTGAGGAGGATTTTTGTGCTTGCTGATGAGAGTATTACGGATATCCAGTTGCGCCATCGTCTACCGAAGCCCATATGCTGAAGGACTTCTAGGAGAAAGGTCCACGAAACTGTGTCAAAAGCCTTTATTTGCGATGTCTATCTTGAGAAGGATAACCGGCGACCGACTGGCATGGATTGCCTTGCACGCGAGCTGAATGTGCCTGAAGTTGTCGTGGATTCGACGGCCTTTGATGAACGCGCTCTGATTGCGCATGACTATGCTGTCAAGTACACCGGCGAGGCGTTTAGCTAGGCACTTAGTGATGAGTTTGCCGAAGCTATGAATGAGGCTTATTGGGCGGTAGTCCCGAATCTCAACTGGCTGGTCCTTCTTTTTGAGCAGGATCATGTATGCATCATTTAGGTGTTGAAAACTCCTTGAGTCCTGTGACCAGAACGCATTGACGACGTCTAACTTGATTATCTCCCAGCACTTCTTGTAGAACAACCCGGTCAGCCCGTCAGGCCCAGGCGCCTTGTCATTCGGCATCTCCTTGATGACTGACCAGATTTCCTCCTCGGTGAAGAGGTTTTCCAGTGTCGCCATCGCCTAGGTGGGTACCCCCAGCTCGAGAAGATCAAGCCTCCGGGAGCGCTCAAAGCTGGTTCCCATAATTGTGTTGAAATGGTCATACATGGCGTCGGCCATCGCCGCGTCGCTTACCACCTCCGTTCCCTGGACGCGCAGGGAGTCTATTCTGTTTTTCCGGTTTCGGTGGCAGGCCTGTAGATGGTAAAACTTGGTGTTGGCCTCACCCTCGGCAAGGAACAACATCCTCGACCGCTGCCGAGCAATCATGCGTGCCAGGGAGGCAAGGCCCAGCACGCGCACCTTGAGGGTCTTAGCAGCTGGGACTCCCACTGTGATAGCTCTCTCTCCTCTTGTACTTCATCAAAGCATTGAATGATCTCTATGGCCATCGCCAGCTGAAGGCGCACACTGCCGATTTTGCTGTTACTCCACCTTCGCAATGCCTTGGCCACGTTCCTGAACTTGCAGTCAAGGACACGGAACGGGTCGGCGTTGGAAACACTCAAAGCGTCTCATACAGCGACGATCAAGCCGGCCGTTGTTTTTGTCCTGTGCGCGGTATATCATGTTGAAGTCGCCGCACAGGAACCATGGCCCCAGTCGTGTCGTGCATCCCTGAAACTAAGTAGCTCGTCCAGGAATTCGACCTTCTCATGGTCGAGCTGTGGGCCATAGACCACAGTGATCCACCATGGGTCATGCGACGAGCCCGCCTCGGCCACCTTGGCGGATAGGCTGAATCGACCCTTGGTGATGTCAGTCACCGTCCATCTCTCGGCATTCCAGCCCAAGAGGATGCCACCTGAAACATTGTTCGCTGGGAGGTAGTCGTAGGCAAAGGCCGATCCTAGTATTTCGACCTTCCATGGTCGAGCTGTGGGCCATAGACCACAGTGATCCACCATGGGTCATGCGACGAGCCCGCCTCGTCCACCTTGGCGGATAGGCTGAATCGACCCTTGGTGATGTCAGTCACCGTCCATCTCTCAGCATTCCAGCCCAAGAGGATGCCACCTGAAACATTGTTCGCTGGGAGGTAGTCGTAGGCAAAGGCCGATCCTAGTATTTCATTAGCCAAGGCATTACAAACCAGAGAGAGTTTGGTCTCCTGAATACACACGAGAGACGGTCGCTCCTAGACCAGAAACTCTCGAACGACATTGCGGCGAGCGCGGCCATTGAGCCCCCGCACGTTCCAAACAAAGCAGCTAGCTAGCGATGTCATTATGAAAACGATAATGCGACAGGGTTAGCCTCGACAGTGTCTAGCCCAGCCATGTCGAGCCCCATGGCTGCTGGGTCAAAGTCACCGGAGAAAAGGATCTGGAGGGCACGTTGCTTCCTTGCTGTCAACTGGCCCCGAAAAGCGTCCGTGAACTTGCGCTGGATGTCCGCGTCGATCGCCGCGTCAGCGACGTCGACCCCAAGCTTCTTCAGCAGCACGGACTGTGCCTGTTTGGTGGAGTTCGCAGCCTTTGGCTTTGCGGCGAGACGGCCGCTGCGTCTGACGGAGCGGGTCGACGCCGGCGTTCTGGATCGCCGCACTCTGGGCGCACCCTGGATGATAGGCGACTGAAGCAGTACACAGACTCTAGCTTCAAGGTCATCCTGGACGGAGGCAGCGGGCCCGTAAGCATCATCATCAGAGGAAGGCCCGCTGAAGGAGCCCATGAACTCTAGCTCCATGACGTCGAAGCCCATGCTGGTAGATATAGCTTGGGTGTCTTCAAGGCCCACCCCACCATCGTAGTCTCCGAACCTCGTCGGAAAAAGTCACTTTTCCTCCCCCAACTTTCACCGAAGTCCATTTTTTCTCCCTCAACTTCAAAACCGGACAAACTACACCACCTCCCTCAACTTTTTAAACTGTGCATTTTACCTCCCTCGAATGGTTTAGAAGACGGTTTTACTACAGTAAACGGTGGTATGCTACAATAAAAGGTGGATTTGCTACCGTGTCTGTGTTTTTGTCTTTTCTTTTTTTTATTTATTTTGGCTGAATCTTTAAAAAATCATAGTAGATAAAAAAAATTATAAAATGGAAAATCTAATATTGTTACACTCCACATGAGTAAATTTATACAATGAACATATAATATGGTATGCTTTAGTACAAAGTTTTTGCTATGAAGGTTTTGCCTTTTTCTTTTTTATTTATTTCGGCTGAATCTTTGAAAAATCATAGTAAATTACAGAAAACTCATAAAATAGAAAATCTAATTTTGTTAGACTTCACATGAGCATATCTATACAGTGAACATATAATATGGTATACTTTAGTACAAAAATTTTGTTGTAGCTTTAGATCTATGTTTTTCTATAATTAATTGCTATAATTCATAGCTGTAGCTTCTATAATTATTTTATTGGACTAAAGCATACCATATTATATGTTTACTATCTATACTCATGTGGAGTCCAACAAAATTGGATTTTCTATTTTATGATTTTTCTGTGATTTACTATGATTTTTCAAAGATTCAGCCAAATAAATAAAAAAGAAAAAGACAAAACCTTCATAGCAAAAACTTTGTACTAAAGCATACCATATCATATGTTTACTATGTAGATCTACTCATGTGGAGTGCAAAAAAATTGGATTTTCCATTTTATGATTTTTCGGTGATTTACTATGATTTTTCAAAGATTCAGCCGAAATAAATAAAAAAAAAGGCAAAAACACGAACACTGTAGCATACGGCCGCTTACTGTAGCAAAACCGCCTTTAAACCCGCTCGAGGGAGGTAAAATGCACGGTTTGAAAAGTTGAGGGATGTGGTTTGTCCGGTTTTAAAGTTAAGGGAGGAAAAACGGACTTTGGTGAGAGTTGAGGAGGAAAATTAGACTTTTTCCAACCTCGTACCCCAGGGCTGTTGTCAAAGGACTCACCCACAAAGCGGCACGGCCCATCAGTGGTGGGTTCTCGAGCGGGGCCCAAGTCGGGTGAGCTAAGGCCCAACAATGCTGTAGACATGGCATGAGGTGTGTCTTGAGCCACCTCGATCTCCATCGGATCCGTTCCGAGTCGAGAGCCTGACGCGGTGTCGACATCTAGGGCGACGAAGTCAACTTCCCAGGCCTGCACGCCGCGTCGCGGTGGCGTGCCTGACATCGCCTGTCCCCCAGCGTCAGGCACAGGAGAGGGGTCAGGCATAGGCGCCGCGCGGCCTCGATCCTGCCGCGGAGTCGATGTGACATCCGGGATCTCACTCCCCCGGGGGGCGCGGCCGCATCGGCGGACTCCACGCCACGACCGAGCCCTGCCACCTAGCGAGCAGCAGCCTTCCCATACCATTTGGTATGGATTCGGGGACCACCGAATTACCGTCTCGCCCGGGCCCGTCCTGCATGCATGCACGTCGGAGCTGGCGACGTTGAGTGGCGGCGCCTGCGCCATCCGTTGCTACGGCCGAAAAGCCGGCCCGGAACCACGACCAAGCGACGGACCCCCGCCATTGCCGGGCGGACTGAACGAACGCGACCGTGAAGGCCCGTCAAGGCCAGGGTGATACCCATTGAAGTTGCTGTCCCTACGGTCATCAGAGTCGTGAGCGCCGGGGAAATCATCGTCCGATGAGCTCGACGACACATCCCAATCCTGGTACTCAACGACGTGCATCCTTGCCAGACAGTGCAGGATTGGCAGATGCGAATCGATGATCTCGTGCTCTCTGAGGAAGAGGATGCCTGGGTCATGCGGTTCTCGTGGCTCTAGGATGACGAGGAGCTTTTGCTCTGGCACCAAGAGAGGATGCAGACACCAGGCGGCGACAAAAAGCTCTCTGGTGTCATCGTCATCGACGCCGTCGGCATCGGACGAGGCGAGCTCAACCTGGGTGCAAGAGGACCCAAGGAGCTGCTACGCGACGGCCGCACTGAGAGCGTGGGCAGGGACACCCTTGATCCCGATGAGCACTCTGAACGTGAATGAGGCAACTTGCGCCCCAGATAGCCGTGTCCATCGTCGCCAGATGAAAGAGAAAGGCCCCGCTCCCTCTGACGGGGCATTCAGAACCCACTCAAGGTCCTCTCTATGACTGAAGCAGACGATGAAGTCCTCCGGTGCGTGGTGCATGACCAACATCGCCGCATCATCAACATGGAACCGGGTGCGGAGAAGCTCACGCACCATGGCCGGCGAGACAGCAGGAAGAGTGCCACCGATCATGGCCACCAAGGCAAGCGAGAGGGCATCCTCCACCGCCTGGATCTCGTCCGAGTGGGGCACAACAATGACCTCAACCGACAAGCAGTCAATCTCAGTCAGGAGCCGTCGACGATCCCGCCGGAGGTACCGGCGCAGGTGGGGGGCCTGGCCCCGGTACTCCGCCAGCAGGATGCGACTGCGTGGGTGGCACCAAGGCAGCCCAGTTGCGAACACAAGATTTACAAGTACCCTTGTGTGTTTATTTTGTGATGAGTGATTGTCAATGTGATCCACAAAGTAGGTTGAGTGGTAACTAACCCTACCATGGCGAAAGCTATGTGTGCATGTCTCTTGGCTTGTGGTGTGCAGGTGTGGAGCACGGAGGCGGTAGTCGACGGTGAGGTGAAGGTCAAGGAGGACGTGCCGTGCCGACGGACCGGGAGTGGTGAAGGGCGGACATGAGGATTGGACCGAGGGACCAAGATGCCGAATGACTAGCCGCGGTGGCTGACACTTGGGATATCGATAAGTGCAAGTGTACATGGTGATGAAGATGGCGTCGACCAAGTCAAGATGGAGACGATGGCGTCGTGGCACTTGGCGGGAGGCCGGTGGGCCGAGTCAAGGAGGAAGGCGAAGGCGTCATGCTTGGTGGGAGGTCGGATACGCGTCGACATCGGGGGTTTGGTGGTTTCGTCCTCAAAACCATCGGTGGGGGACGCGTATGGAGTACGCTACTCACGAACGGTTTGGGCCTCAAAACCATCGGTGGCGGGTTTACGGGTTTGGGCCTCAAAACCCCGGTAGAGGTTCCGAGGCGGAACGGACGGCACGTGGCGGCATCGGGGAGTTCGCTTCGAGGCGAAGCTACCGGTGAGGAGGCACGGTGGCCGTCGGATCAAGATGAAGACCAGGTTGGACCATAACGCCCTTGGGCTAAATGGTTTGGCTCATTTGTATCCAGGGGCAAAACTGGGAATGTGTAATAGCCCTGTTAAATAGGATGAGGGAGCCTCCATCTCCCTCACCTCCTCCATTTTCATTTTCTCCTTTAGGGTTTCTTCCTCTAGTTTCTTGTGTGAGAGAGAGGTCCACTAATCCACCAATTAGTGTAAGAACCATGAATCTTTGAGGGAAGGAGGTCCCGAATCCTCCGGTGTCCTCCAGTGTTCGGCGGAGAAATCAATTTATGAGTTCATGATGTGTTCTTCGCGTTCTTCGTTTTCTCCCCTCTAGTTCTTCCTTCGATTCGTTATTTCTAGACCATTTTTGTTCATTTTTGTTGCCTTGATTCGTGCTATGACGTGAGTAGAATCTTTTCACCGAAGGAAATCCATCAATTCCTCACGAGCAAGTAGATTGGGCGATTTCTTGGTCTAGGTCTCAAGAACCGGTGTTTTTCGTTCTCCTTCAATTTCCCGTTGATTGGCTTCAAATTGGATGATGACCTCTTAGAGGTAGCTCCCCTACTGCCTTGTGATCATGCTCACCAAGTTTCATGGTAGTTGGTGAAGATTTGGCCGTAAATCAGAAGATCAAAGAGAGGAGGCGATTTTCGGAGCTCTCTGTTCCTGCTGTTTCGCGATTCGCGGACAGTCCGCGGTACTGTAGCAGACAGTCTGGGAGTTGAGATTTTTTCTATGCTTTCTTTGCTGCACGGTGTCCGTACTCACGGACTGTCCGGCCCCCAAGCCCGGACTGTCCGCGGTACTGTAGCAGTGGTTTTTCAGTCGAGAACAGAACTGCTTCCGCGAAGTTTATTTTCATATTTTTGACATGTGGACTGTCCACGGTACTGTAGTAGACCGCCCGTGGTACTATAGGGTACTGTAGTGGATTGTCTGTGGTACTGTAGCGGACTGTCCACAACTCACAGTCTGTGCTGTTCCGATCCGTTTCTCGCCCGTTCGGTTTCCGATTCGAGTTCCATCTTTTGCGTTGGGTTTCTAGTGATCTAAGGAACGTCTCTAGAGTCACTTAACTCTAGGTGGCTCGTGTTTTTGTAGCTTTTGTTTGTGTGCCTTTTGGGGGTTAATTTTGGGATAGTGGTCGAAAGTTTCGAAAGAAATTTGAGGCTCCCATTCACCCCCCCCCCCTCTGGTCGCCATTTCCGGTCCTTCAATTGGTATCGAATCCGGTTAAGGATCATTCCACCTTAATCGGTCTGTGATCCACGAAGGTGACATGGAGCGTGGTTTCGGCAAACCACCATTCTTCGATGGAACAAATTATATCTATTGAAAGATTCGTATGTCCGCGCATCTCTAGGGGATTGATTGGCTTGTTTGGGAGATTTGCGAGGATGCTACTTACATTGTGCTTGAACCCCGTGCTCGTGTCACGCAAAATCAAAAAGATTGGCACAACGCTAATAGAAGAGCTCGCGTAGTTCTTTTCTCGAGTCTTTTGCTTCAGGAGTTCGAGAAAGTCTCTGATTGTACTACCGCTCAGGAGATCTGGGTGAGGCTTCAGAGCTGTCACGAGGGGACCACACAGGTCAAAACCAGACTCTACGAGACGTACAAGAGGGAGTACGAGAACTTCACTCAGCTTGATGGCAAGTCCATCGATGCCATGTTTTCTCGCTTTCAGACCATCGTCAACAAGATGCGAGCAAACAAGGCACAGTTACCTTATGACGATCACGAGAGGGCACTCAAGCTTCTATATGCCCTAGATCGGAAGGTATGGGATGTGAAGGTGACTGCCATCATTGAGTCTTCGGGATATGAGACCCTCACCGTGGATGAGCTTTTCAGTAAGCTCAAGTCCACCGAGATTGACTACCAGACTCAAGCCAAACTCAAGAATCCCTCTGCATCGACAATGGCTTTGGTCTCAGGTAATGGCTCAAGTTCTTTGGCTAACCTTTCATATGTGTTTTTTGCCTTGTCTTCTTTGGTGTCTGTCACAGAGGAGCAGATGGAGAGTCTTGGGGATGACGAGCTGGTGTTGATCATCAGCTGGTTCTCGCGGTTTTACAACAACCGCTTGAATCGCCGGCATGGTGGTGGTCCGAAGGAAGGATGCTACGACTATGGAGATCCCGACCACTTCGTCGCCCACTGCCCTAAGAAAACAAGCACTCCTTCGACAAGTACGACTCCAGCAAGCGCAAGGACAAGCGCGAGTACACCTCCAAGCACAAGTCAAAGGGAGGATTCGACAAGGAGGTGCTGAAGAAGAAGTACTTCAAGAAGGCCAAGGCCCAAGCCCGGACTGTCCGCGGTACTGTAGCAGTGGTTTTTCAGTCGAGAACAGAACTGCTTCCGCGAAGTTCGTTTTTAGAATTTTGACATGCGGACTGTCCGCGGTACTGCAGCGGACTGTCTGTGGTACTATAGAGTACTGTAGCAGACTATCTGTGGTACTGTAGCAGACTGTCCGCAGCTCGCAGTCTATGCTATTCCGATCCGTTTCTCGCCCGTTCGGTTTCCGATTTGAGTTCCGTCTTTTGCGTTGGGTTTCTAGTGATATAAGGAACGTCTCTAGGGTCACTTAACTCTAGGTGGCTCATGTTTTTGTAGCTTTTGTTTGTGTGCCTTTTGGGGGTTTATTTTGGAACAGTGGTCGAAAGTTTCAAAAGAAATTTGAGGCTCCCATTCACCCCCCCCCCCCCCCTCTGGTCGCCATTTCCGGTCCTTCATCGGTGGTCCACCACAACCGTGACCTGGCCACCTGCAGCAGCCTCCATATGAGTGATAGGGTGTTGAACGACCGCCGGCGCCTGCCCAGCGACAGCGTCGGGGCTGGGAGGCGCGCAGCAGCGTGGAACAGATGGCGACCGGCCCGTGGACCGCGAGTGACCCGAAACCGTGTCGCCACTGGGCGCACGCCAGCGGTTCGGGGAGACCCTCCGCCGGAACGTACCATGGCAGCCGCCCACGCCAGCAGGCGAACGCCCCCTCTTGCCACCCACCTTGGCGGGCAGGCCCTGTGGTCAGTTACGCGCCTGGTGGCCCTCACGACAGCAAGTGCGGCAGTGCGACGAAAATGTACAATCAGCCTTGACGTGGTCGTCCCCCAAACAGAAACAGTTGAAGCACAGACCAACGAGGTCCGCCGACACCGGCCTAGGCAAGGAGGGAGAGGGCCTGCGATGCCAACGACGGCGGCTGTAGGCTTAGCGAAAGTCGTCTGAGCCCGGCTCCGTGGAGAACCTGGTCGGGTGGACAATGATGGAGCGGAGCCTCTCTGTGTGTGGAGGGGAAGCCGCAGCAACACCGTGGGAGGTGTGTCGTGCGTCGGCCATGAAACCCCCCTGCCACTGCGGACGACGGTGACGGCGGCGCCGCCTGCTGTGACGGGCCCCCGCAGGCACAACCTCCTTTCCCCTACCCGCGGCGACAAGGCTCGGCGCCTCCGAGCCGAAGGAGGCTTCGGAGTCGGTGAAGGACGGCCGTTCGCCCCAACCAAGACCCAAGGCAGTCGGCGAGAAGGGTTCCGCGTCGGGGTTGAGAGCCACCGGCGGGGAATGGGCAAGCGACTCGGCCTCTTCCACCTCGTCCGCCCAAGAACGGCGGGAAGGAGAGCCACGCTCCATGGAAGGTGCAAGAACTAGGGGGGAGGGGGGCTGGCGGCTAGACAGCAGCCCTGGAGCGGAGGCCGGTGTGGGAGGGGCTGGTGGCCGCCGGCAGTTGGAGGGGGTGGGAGGGAGCTATACAGTGTTTTTTCCAAAAAAAAAAGCTATCTTTTTAGATAAAGAAAACAAACGGCCTCTACACAAGTGCATACATCCAGTGGTTACCTGCTATCTAATGAGGTTACTAATGTATGATTAATACATATAAAGTGATATTAATACATTTTGAATTTTGAAGAAGTTTAAACATGTAATAATAAGATAAAATAAGAACTTTAAGAGCATATTTGTAAAAAAACATGGTAATAACCTTATATTAGTTTTATCTCATGCAATATATCTCAGACAGACAACCAATTAGCATGCATCTCTTCTTAGCCAGGTACTCAGCCTAAGTTGATACAGACAACTAAATATGGTAGTGTTGTATACGCTTACCCTGTCCTGTGGTGGGGGGGGGGCGGGGACATCTGGCTCACGAGCCATGCATGCTCACTCAAACATGAACCGTTCTTCCCCCAAGTGTCACTGTTGTTGACTATTCTATATATTGATTTGAGAAGTTTGTACGTAACAAGTATACACAACTATTCCGTAACAAGTGTCACCAGTTGAGCCGTCTCCATCTGCACACTGCACCCACGGTGACCTCTACTATCACCGCTTCTCTACCGACTCCGATCCCTACGTCTGCCCCGTCGTGCACAATGACTTGACTCCCACCTACCCCACGAGTGCGGTATATATAGTCACTGTTACGTTGCCTGTTGTTGACAAAGTCTCTCTTATACCTTTTCAAGTTGACAACTGATGGTAGGATATGATTTATATAGTCTACTTAAAATTAATTATGGCACAAGTATTTGATAATCTCATCATGTTCCCACTATAATTGATTAGGTCGTTCTTCTGGAGCCGTGGATTCAGTCAAGGTCATTACCGTAACGCAGCTGATATGTAAATCACGATTCCATTATGATAGGCATAGCTTCTTCAAACCGTGACGAATAAATCATCATTTCAACTTGTAAGTCATTTCATGGTTACGGGAAGCACCTGTGATGAATAAGTCGTTGTTACTTGCTGCGATTATGTTATGGAAGCAGAATACGCTGCTACAGAATCTGTATCCATCACTGCCTTTCTGGTATGTGAAGCTACGTTAAACATGTGTTAATCATGGATTAATTAGCCTTAATAGATTCGTCTCGCGAATTAGTCATAACTTATGCAATTAGTTTTATAATTAGCTTATGTTTAGTCCTAATTGACATCTAAATATCCGATGTGACAGGGGCTAAAGTTTAGTCTATGATCCGATCACCC